>NMUG010013015.1:0-10216 GCA_002855965.1 Monotropa hypopitys
CCGGTACCCACAAACACGGGGACCGGTACCCCTTATTCAGAAACGATTTTTCCAGAAAAATTATTATTCGAACTCTTCTTCTCCAATCTTCCCAACCTCAATCTTTTGCCACAAAACTCAAAAATCAAATAAACCAAAGTGTTGAGAACACTCCTATCACTAACATACTTCGATTACATGATCTACAAACCACTACAAGCCTCGAATCAAAGGATTTTCCTCAAGAACACCTCAAAATCCGAAAATTACAAAGACCTAGATCTTGGCTTTGTTTTTACAAATTTGATTACAAGATTTAAGGAGAGTGATACTTACATGATGCTTGATCCTTGTGTAGAAGAACTCTCTAGGCAAACAATTTCTTCTTGATCATCTTCTTCCTTCTCTCTCTAGGGAGCTCTCTCTCCTTCTCTCAAGAACTCATTCTAACAATGAGTTTGATCCAGAACTCCCCCAACAATAACCCCAAATCAGGTTTTAGATTAAATTACCTCCATACCCCTCCACTAACTCTCATATTTACCCTTGTGTGCCACCCTCCTTCCTTATTTCCATAATTAAGGCATTATATATATATAAATACCTAAATACCCTTTAAGACTTCCTTCACTCCCACTTTACGTTCTAACATTTTTAGAATTTATTATTAAAATAATCTATAGTATGGAAAGGGTATTACAACTCTCCCCCCCTTAGGGAATTTCGTCCTCGAAATTTAGATTACAAAATCCAATACCACTCTCAAACTTCTAAACGACTACTAGCTTACTTCCGAAAGGCAATACTTGGAACCTCCAAAGCATCTAATCACTATTCTTCCACAACTCTCTACTTTTCGATACAAGGTTTTTACCTTTCAAAGATTCGACAAGTTCCATGATTCACAATCTCACATCGATTATTCCCCATTCTTAATTCATTTCTTCTCCTATTCCCACAATTGATTTATAAAACAGAACAACAATTCCAATCCCCAATATCAATACCAATGCAATTCATCATTATGGACCTCAAGTTTCCTCACAACGACAATAGAAATCTACGATCAATGATACCCTAAGGGCTTAACATCACAAACACCTTTGCCAACTTGCTCTTAAAATGTCAAAACGACTAAAATTTTATCCACTCATGATGAACAAAATAAGATCAGCCTAAGTCTTCTCTTACCATCCCCAAATTCTACTTCAATCATAACTCTACTCTACCATCTCCCCATGGCCTTTAGTTCAAGTTTTTCTATCACCCCAAGATTTTCATACTATATATGATCTGGTCTACCTAAGACTCCTCGTAGTTTCAGGCTAAGGTGTAATATACTCCTTTCTCTCAATCCCACATTCTTTAACCACAATGGAACTCAATTCTTATCAATCGAACATTTTTCCTTACAAACAACAAGACCTACCAAAGAGTTACTACAAGAACACTTAGTTCCTAATCCCAATTCCAACTCATAACGATTATTGTAAGAACAACTTTCTTAAAATAGTTTTAACCAACATCAACACTCTCCAAACTAGCTTGATACTCATGTCATGTTGACTCAATTCCAAACCTAACATTGCTTCTTAACAAAACTTTTCTACTCGCATGACGAGTAAACACTCTCTTCCATAGAAAATTTCCCAAAAGAACTACCTTGAATTTACGTTGATACTGCTACTACACACACTTCGCTTCACAAAATACAATCGTCTCAAGATTTTGAACAATAATTTCATGCATTCTCACAAAATCCTCCAATATTCGAATAACCCTCTATCATAGACCATTAACATCTACCAAACTTCGAAGTTGTTTAACACCTTATAAAACACATACTCAAGGCCTCTATACAACTTCTAAATCACCTTTTCTAGCTTCATACCCGAGTACCACTATGTGCATACATACTTTTCCACCATTCAACTAAACCATCAAAGTCATTCCAAATTTTCATTAAACGGAAACATACAAACTCTGTCTAACAATCCACAACATTTCAATCACAAATCAAAATTATTCTTAACCATTGGGTAAAACGTGCCACGAATATACGAGAATATAGTCTCCCAAGTATAATCAAAAGTTTAGGCATATCAAATTTACCCTCCAGTTTTTATATCCTCAAGCTCAAATCTCTAACCGCATAAAACACTTAACCACGACTTCCATTATTTCCCTTCTTAATTAATATCTCTCGGTCCAAACACACTAGCCTCAATATTAAGGATTTTTTATCCTAATTACAAAAATTAAACTCAACAACAATGAGAGAGACTAACAACTTCCTCTTAAAACATCCCGATTAAGACTTATTTTGCTTAGCCAAAAGGACCACAAGCCCACTGAGTCCAGTTAACCCGATGCTAATCGCTCCAATTGACTTAACGTCCATTTTCCATTGCTCTTGAAGTTTATCTGTCACAACCCGTATTTTATAACGATTTTCCAGAATATAAATTCGTATTCTAAATTGGATTTGGAATCCTAATTTATTTTATCTTATAATCTTAGTGTGATTTTAAGGTGGTTGACCCCAGGATGAGGTACAAGATTTGATTACGAATCCAATGCCACTTGAATCACCTCAATCGGAGGTCGGACGAAGAAGTTATGATCGAATTTCCCTCGGAGGCCACGCGTTAAATTTTTGGAGAATTTCTGGTCCGGTCGTCCGGACGATGGCCGAGTCTCGTCCGGACGAGCTTGGCAGGGAGGCAGCTAAATGGTCCAGAAGTGGTCGTCCGGATGACGGGTTAGTCTCGCCCGGACGAAGGTCCCAGATTTCATGTTTTTGCTCCAGGAGGCATCGTCCGGACCATGGGGGTGGTCGTCCGGACCAAGGTGGGTTTTCTCCGGACGACGGTGAGCTTCGTCCAAACGACGCGCGCGGAAAATGATTTTCTTTGTGTTTTAATGAGGGGTATTGTGGTCCTTTCACCCAAAATCGAACCCTTAAGCCTTATAATCGTTTGGGAGCCCTTCTCCTCCCTCATTCCAACCCTAGACTCTCCCTCTCTCTCTCTCTCTCTCTCTTCTCTCTCAAACTCCATTGAAGCTCTAGCTTCTCTCCTCCGATCCAAGGCTCAAACACGCTCCAACCTCAAAACCCGAAGAAGAAACATCGCTCTATGCATCGAGAGCCTTCCGGCAACCTAGGTTTCGTCGTCACCTTCTCAAATTTTCGGGTAAGTCATTCTTAAAAGTGGGTTCCTCTTGTTGGTCCTTTAGGGACTTGTGTTCCCATGGTAACGATCTCTCCATTGATATATATAGGTTCGTCGGTACCGAGGATTTCGCAGCTAGGGTTTCCGCCATTTTTGGAGCTTGAGGTAAATATGTCTATATCTTGTGTTTATGTAATTGTGTTAGGCCACTAAATTGATTTACACAATTAAAATCAAAGGTTTTCTTAAAAACCCATGTTTTGGAAATTATGAAATTGACATGTTTGACAAATTAAAATTGGGCTCATCCTTGCATTGGATTGGAGTGGTCGTGATGATTTTGAGGATAGGTTGTAGTCAATTTCATGTCTAGGACCTACGATTGAGTTGTTGGAGTTAAATGGGAATTTGGGGGTTTGGTCCTAGGTGCTAAATTTAGTGGAGTTAAGCGGTGATCTTGGGCCCGCTAGGTGTTCGATAGAATGCCCGAGAGGCATTTATGTGTGATCAATGATTTCGTGGAAGTGTTGGACCTTGGTTAGGTCCTTGTAGGTGACCTTGGATGGATTTGAGAGGTTTACTTAGGCCCTTGAGTGAGTGGCCTTGATGAATTGACCCTTGTATGTGGTCTTGGACTTACGGTTGAGATCTTGGGATGATCAACTAGGTGTCCGTGGTGACTAGGACCCTTGTGTGCACTTGTGCGCATTAGGCATTTGTTGAAATGCCTTGGTGAAGAGAATTGGGATTGTGTGTGTGAATTCGTCACACTAGACTATGGAATTTATCCTTAGGCTATCGACACTCATGATAGGATGATTTGGGTGAGTTCGTCACCATTGATTTGGGAACTCGTCTCTCGCTATCAAACTCGTTTCCCTTGTTGGAGAATTCGTCTCCTTTGATTAGCATTCAAAAATCTATTCAATTCACCTATTAATCAACCAATTTTAAATAACCAAATAGTGAGTGTGATGTAGGAGGCCAAATGATGTGGCCCTTGATTGTTGTTAGACAGTGCATTTCTCGTGGCACTTTGTGAGTTGGTGTATCCCTCGTGACACCTCGTATTCGGTGCATTACTCGTGGCACCTCGTGTAGTAGTGCATCCCTCGTGGCACTTCGTGTGTGATGGTGTATCCCTCGTGACACCTCGTATGATAGTGCATTTCTCGTGGCACTTCAACGTCAGTGAGTCCATCCTTGTCCTCGCCAAGGAGACACTAAATCGATCCCGGGCTTAATAGTTTTTCAAATTGGTTTTCAATATGATGGTCCATGTTTGGGGTAGGCCCGTCCTTACTCGTGGGACAGTTCGAGACTCATGTGATCCTTTCAAAATATAGTCCACTTTGGGGTAAGCCGGTCCTTATTTAGTGAGGCGGCCGAGACTTGTGAGACTTGGTTTCAAAGTGATGTTAAGACGGGAGTCGAACACACTAGCTAAACAAGATAATCAATTCACCAATGTGTACCTATATATATGTATATAGAGGATAGTCGGAGGTGTTATGATTTGGTGGATTGTGGTATTTTGGCTAAGTCGTGGAATTAGCTAGTGGTTGACGTGTGACTAAGTCGTGGAATTTGCACGTTGCATGATAGTTGGCTAAGTTGTGGAATTAGCCGTGGTAAAGACATGGTCCTTATGGATAGTGGAAGGCTTAGGCCTTGTTGTAGATGGGTTGTGTTCTTGGGAGCATCCTCTCTAGTTATGCTGATAGTTCACTTGTCGTACGAGCGTAGTTGGGATTCTTGGTCCTTATGACCCTTATGTTAGCACGTGTTGCCTAAGTGTGTTGATGGTAATACTTAGTAAAGAGAGAGGATTGTGGCTTGCGTGATAGTTGGCTTGAGTGAAAACAAACGGTTGGGTTCTCTCTTAGTACGCTTGTGTTGATAGAAGTCTTGGTTAGACTTATACTTTGGTCTTGGTTAGTGACTTGGTAGTTGTAGCGCCCCGTAATTTAATGCGATTATTTTAAAGTTTAATCATCCAAATATCCGTTAATAAATCCTTCGTTAATTATTTGATTCGTTTTAATATCATTTGGACGAATGAGGAGGGCCGTGGGAGAGCCTTAGACGTTTGTTTTAGTGCGTAGGACATTGGAAAGGTGTTTGGAGATGCGTTGAGACGAGCCTAGGGCATATTGGCAAATTTTGGAGAAAATCTGGGTTGGTCGTCCGGACCATACCCATGGCTCGTCCAGACGACGATGGCAGGGAGAAGATTTTTGGTTCAGGAGACTTTCGTCCGGACCATACCCTTTCCTCGTCTGGACGACGAGTTTCGTCCGGACCAAGCCCTTTGGTCGTCCAGACCAAGGCTTCCGAAGCACTTTCTGGTTCATTTCTGGTGGCGTCGTCCGGACGACACCTCACCTTCATCTGGACGATGGTCGGCTGAAACTTGAAAAGTTGCGTTTAATGAGGGGTATTTTGGTCCTTTTACTTATGGGGCTATATAAGGCTGTTATATTTCGGGATTTCTCACAATCCCTCAGATTTCTCTCCCTCTAAATCACTCTTATCTCTCTCTCTTCTCTCTCCTAACCTCCATTGAAGGCCAAGCTAAAAGCTGGATTTGAAGGCATTAGAAGGCTTGGATCAAAAAAGTCCGAGAAGTAACGTTAATCTACGGCTCCCGATCTACGCGTGACATACCACGGTTTTCTCATCCCCTCACTTTTGGATTTTAGGGTTTGCTCACACTACTCCAAGGTAGGACTTCTCTGTGGCTCACTATGTACTTGGTTGTGCTCTTCTCTCTTTTCCCTAAATCTTGAATGCATTGTTGAAATTTTCGTAATAGTGGTTCATGGATTTTCTAGACCTAGGGTTTGTGGTCAAATCTTGAAATTGAAGGGTGGGTTGAACTCCCTGGGGTCTTGGCTTGTCATGTGTATGTTCAATTTGGTATTATGGGTTAGTATGCAAAAAGCCCTAATTTATGATTTCACGATTTTTAGAAAATTGGGGTTTTTGACTCTGAGGTCTTTAAATTATTAAATTGAGCTTCAATTCATGAAATTTGACATATGAGAACATTAATGGATAGGATTGAACCTATAGCTATGTATGATGAAAAATTTAAAGAAAGTGATCTATTATGAATTGACTAGCTAAGGCTAGGGATAAAAATGAACATCATGAATTGTAACACACCTACTAGCTTTGGCTAGGATTATAAAACAACGAAACGAATTCACCATGACGCTATGAATGACGCGGCGTTAGAACTTACTAGCCGTGGCTAGGGATTTTTCCGATAGAGTACTTGACATGGATTCGAGAATGGACTTATGATGGGATTCCCGGGATGGTCGGTCCATCCACGACATTGTGCACAATGGGGGTAACTTGAGCCCTCCCAACGTACTTGGGGAAAGCTAGGTAGGAATTGGGTTAGTTAGTCGGCCAACTACTACCCTCTTCCCTCTATCGAGGTTACTTGACATACTTGGAACGGACTTATGATGGGGTTCCAAGGGACACATGCTATACGATCAAATAACGAATGGGGTGGACTTATGACGGGACTCCAATACTTATCCACACAATGAACTTGACGGAATAGACTTGAGATGGAATTCCGGAAATCATTTACTATTGCAAAGAAAGAGGAGAAACTCACACTCCTACTTAATACTTGTCAAAATGAGAACATTGAAGAGTCATGTAGTAGGGTGCTTGTAGATGCTACTCCTTTCCCTCTTCACTCTTGTTGCTTCGGTTATATTAGAATCATGTAAGTAGTGGGATCAAATGTCATGCACCATCTAGTTCGTTCATGTTTGGTATCCTTGTTCATATCACGTTCTAGTCATGCCAATTATTTACATAGTTTGCTATAGATATTTCCTACTTTGGCGTGACACGCCCCTTTTTTTTAAAAGGTTCTGCAGGGAAGAAACAGATTTTGGAGGATCTTGAGGCTCCTTGATCACTTTGGCAATTTGGTAGCTTTTTGAGAACTATGTACTCTCTTTCATTTGAAAACACCCGGATTGTGGGTTGTCACTACTTATGGCATGTAATAACTTGAACATGGTTTTTCCTTCTCTTCTAACCCGTCTATGGTTTGAACTTATAATTTAGATTTTCCGCACTCACACTCGGATTTTGGTAAGCTTGGAATGGGATGTGTTTGGTGTTTAGACTTCTTTTAAATGATAATGATCCATACTTGTGTCCCCATTTATACACAAAGTGTATTTCAAAAAAAAATGGCTTGAAAATCCGGGGCGTGACAACTTGGTATCAGAGCTTTCGGTTTCGAAAACTTAGGCCTTTGGGGAGACTTTAGTCTCAATGGGTTGCATTGTGTTTGTTGACATCGCATGTATGTATGAACATTTAGATATGCATTGACATTTGATCCCTAGGTTGACGTAAATTTCTGAAGTAAGGTTGATATGTTGTTCTTTTGCGGGTATACTACTTCTACCGATTCCCTTGTCTGCGAGAATCAATCATTTTGGTCATCGTGTCTGTTTTCTTTTGAGTAAGGACTTACTTGTCGACTAGACTATCTGTTCGAGCCTTGTTTTGTGCTCAATTCTCATTGTCTTCTTGAATCTTTGTAGAATGCCTCCACGTCGCAACATTGCTTTAGGAAGAGGTCGTAGGAACAACGTTGAGGAGGTGCATAGCGAGGAAGTCGACGATCATCGAGCAGGTGTGGAAGATGTTGCACCTCCCGTTATTCCAGTTCCCGTTCCGGAGGGGCTTGTTGCCCCTAGTCAGTTTGCGCGAGAGCTAGTGGCCGCCATGGTCGAGGCCAGTCGGGGTTTTGCTGCTCCTAGAGATGGTATAGGTGACCGTACCCTTGATGCTTTGCGAGAGTTCAGAAGGATGAATCCTCCCAATTTCAGCGGGGAAGGCGAACCGCTTGAGGCTGATCATTGGCTAGTGGAGATTCGGCGGGTGTTTGACACCTTAGGCATCACAGAGGATAAGTTGCGCATTACCTTTGTGACCTATCAGCTTTCAGGAGAGGCCATTCTATGGTGGAGTTCTATAGGGAAGATGAGACGCGCTAGTCTCCTTGCCAATGGAGATGTAGATCTACAGGTTATCATGGATCCTATCAACACTATGACTTGGGCAGACTTCCTGGTTGTCTTTGAGAATTATTATTTCCCAGAGAGTTATCGAGATCAGCTTAGAGAGCAGTTTGAGCACTTAGAGCAGGGGACTATGTCTGTGTCCCAGTATACCTTGAGGTTCCAGGCCTTGTCTCGATTCGCGACAGACTTAGTCAGTTCAGAAGAGCGTAAGTGTAAGAGATTTGAGAAGGGCTTCATTCTTCTATTAAGTGGATGGTTATGGGTCAACGGATTTGAGTTTTTACCGAGCTTGTGGATTGTGCCAGGGCAGTCGAGCCCAGGAAAGATTATCAGCAGAGGAACTTTGCTTCGAGGGCAAAGGTATGGGAACCTCGCCGACAGAGTTCCTATTCCAGTTCTTCTTCTTCTTCTGGCAGCTTCGGAAGGAAGCGACAGCGGGAGCAGTCTCACTTTTCTCATGGCTAGCGATCTCATGCCAGTTCAGGGTCCGTGCGGGGTCCTCTTGTTTTCCATTGATGCCGTCAGACTGGGCATGTGTGAGATGATTGCAGAACAGCAGGGTGTTATGATTGTGGCCAGGTGGGCCATATAGCTAGAGATTGTCCCAGGAGGGCAGGAGATTTCAGAGATGGGCGATCACAGTCACAGCAGCAGCAGAGGGGTGCACAGCAGTGCCCGCAGCAGTCAGGTCCTTCAGATTCTGTACAGGTTTCCCGTACTGGAGGAGTTCTGGCTCCTGCCAGGCCCCAGCAGTCGTTCCAGCCAAAAGGAGGAGGTCAGCACGGTCCGACGACCCAGGGCAGAGTCTTCGCCATTCCAGCAGCTTCTACTCCTTCTGTGGCTCATCAGCAGCCAGAGACCTCAGTCGTGCGGGGTATGTTTCTCATTTATAATTCTTGGGCCAGCATGTTGTTTGATTCTGGTGCATCGCATTCGTTCTTAGCTGCATCTTTCGTCCGTGCTTTGGGGTTAGATTTGGATGTCATTGATCCACCGTTATTTGTTGACACTCCTATTGGAGGCCGTGTTCATCTAGACCGAGTGTGCAGAGACTGTGAGTTGACTCTTGAGGACCACCGGTTTACCTTTGATTTCATAGTCTTGGAAATGTCTAGATTCGATCTGATTCTAGGGATGGATTGGTTGTCTACCTTCCATGCTCATATTGATTGTCATCGACGCCGAGTGCGATTGTTCTCTCCAGGAGGATTTTATTTCTATGTGTATGGTGACCGAAAAGAGTCCACCGATTATTCCTTCTATGATCCGAGGGACCGCGATTTAGTCAGTTGTATGTTGGCCAGTCTTAGTCTCGACGACGATTCTTCTCTACGTGGGGTGCTACCCCCAGGCGAGAGGTGGAGTTCTCCATTGATTTGTTGCCCGGTACGTCACCGATTTCGTTGAATCGCGTGACGGTGAAGAATAAGTATCCTATGCCCAGGATAGATGACTTGTTTGATCAACTGCGTGGCTCGACATGTTTCTCCAAGATCGATTTGCGTTCCGGTTACCACCAGTTATTAGTGCGAACATAGGATATTCCGAAGACGGCTTTTCGCACCCGCTATGGTCACTTTGAGTTCATTGTCATGCCTTTTGGCCTGACCAATGCTCGAGCTACGTTCATGGATCTCATGAACCGCATCTTTCGTATTCATCTTGACTGGTTTTTCATAGTCTTTGTTGACGATCTTCTCATCTATTCTACTTCCGAGGAGGAACATCAGGTTCATCTCAGAGTTGTGTTGGAATTGTTGCGGGACCATCACCTTTATGCCAAACTTAGCAAGTGTGAGTTTTGGCTTCCAGAGGTAAAGTTCCTTGGCCATGTCGTTTCCCAAGGCGGTGTTTCTGTTGATCCTAGCAAGATAGAGGAAGTTTCTTTGTGGCCATGTCCCCAGAGTGTGTTCGACATCCAGACTTTTCTTGGTCTAGCTGGTTACTATCGATGTTTTGTGTTGGACTTTTCTCGACTTGCGGCACCCATGA
>NMUG010013016.1:0-10216 GCA_002855965.1 Monotropa hypopitys
AAATGCATCAAAGTGTGTCTTCGGGGTGAGTTTGGGAAAATTCTTGGGCCATCTCGTCACAAGGAGGGGCATTGAAGCAAATCTCGATTAGATTATCGCTTTACAGACCCTCCAGAGTCCAAGCACAGTAAAAGAAGTTCAACGCCTGACAGGGATGGTTGTCGCGCTGAATTGTTTCATCAGTCGCAGCTCGGATAAGTGCAGACCATTCTTCCAGCTATTGAAGAAGAGCTCCAAGTATGAATGGGGGGGCAGAATGCGAATCAGCCTTCTAGGATTTGAAGAAGTATTTAGCTGCCCCACCATTGATAGTTACTCCAGAGCCTGGGGAAGTTCTGACTGTTTACCTCGCAGTTTTAGAACATGCTGTGAGTGCTGTATTGATCAAGGAGGCAGAGCGGCATCAAGTCCCAATCTGCTACATCAGCAAAACTTTGTTGGATGCAGAAACAAGGTATCTTCCATTGGAAAATTAATCTTAGCACTGGTTATGACATCACTGAAGCTACAACATTATTTCTTGGCACATCCAATCAAAATTCCTACTACTCATCCAATTGGAGCTGTCCTGAGAAAGGCAAATCTATCTGGGAGAGTTGCTGGATGGTCGGTTGAATTAGGCGAATACGACATTGAGTTTGTCCCTCGTACAGCCATCAAGGGGCAAATCTTGGCAGATTTCGTTGCTGAGTTTTCGCAAAATTCAAACACCACTCCAGAGCAACAAGAACCAGCAGTTGAGGACCCCGCACATCCCGAGTTACGGGCTGATAAGCCATCCACGGAAGAATTGTGGAAGCTCTTTGTGGATGGATCTGCATGAAACAAAGGATCAGGTGTGGGGGTCGTTTTGATATCTCCTGAAGAGCTTGTCTTGGATCAATCCATTCGGTTAAGCTTCAAAGCCTCGAATAATGAAGTGGAATATAAAGCCTTGCTTGCCGGGCTGAGCAGCGCTCGGAAGTGCGGGGCAAAGCATCTGGTAGTGCATTGCGACAACCAGTTCATTGTAAATCAATTATCTGGAGAATATGCAGCTAAGGATGACAGAATGGCCCTATATGTGATAGAAGCCAAAAAAAGGCTTCAGGACTTCGAGCAAGTTCAGATTGTTCAGATAACTTCAAAGCAGAACAGCCATGCAGATGCTTTGGCATGTCTGGCTTCTTCAGTCTCGTCAGAGCTTCGCCGCACTGTTAGTGTAGACACCATTCTCCAACCCAGTATCCAGGTTCAAGAGCAAGAAGAGGTTCAAGAATTGTATATGGGTCCATCTTGGATGGATCCCATTATAGCCTATCTCAAGCATAACCAGTTGCCAGATGACAAGAGAGAGGCTCATAAAGTCAGAACTAAAGCATCCAAAATTTGGCTATCTCCAAATGACATTTTGTACAAGAAATCCTTCACAGGGCCTTACCTCCGGTGTGTACACCCGTCTCTCGTTCAGCAATTTTTGTTCGAAAGTCATGAAGGAGTGTGCAGGAGCCATACGGGGGGAAGGTCAATAGCCCATAAAACCATCTCACAGGGCTATTGGTGGCCCTACATGCAAGAGGATGCTAAGGTGTATGTCCGGAATTGCGAGAAGTGTCAGAAGTTCTCCCCTATGATCCATACGCCTTCAATGGATTTGGCGCCACTCACGAGTCCATGGCCTTTCGCTCAGTGAGGTCTGGACATCATGGGCCCTTTGCCAACAGCGCGGGGAGCTAAGAAGTATCTTCTGGTGGGTACGGACTATTTTACAAAGTGGATAGAGGCAGAACCGTTGGCAAAAATCACAGAGCACAATACTGAATAATTTGTGTGGAAGAATATTATAACTCATTTTGGAATACCGTATGCTATTGTATTAGACAACGGCACTCAATTTCAAAACAAGTTTAAAAAATTCTGTTTGACATACAAGATCAAGAATTTCTATGCTTCTGTGAGCTATCCACAGAGTAATGGCCAGGCCGAGGCCTCCAACAAGACCATCCTGGATGGAATCAAGAAAAGGTTGGAAAAATCCAACGGAGGATGGATTGATGAGTTGCCGTTGGTCCTATGGGCTTACCGCACTACTCCTAGGCGAGCTACAGGTGAAACCCCTTATTCTCTTGCTTACGGTTCAGAGGCAGTTATCCCCTTGAAAATTGGGATTCCTACTATCAGAACTCAACTGGTGGAACAAGGGGGCAATGACCAGGCTATTGCAGTGCATCTGGATTTGGCAGAAGAAAGGAGAGAAAGGGATCTAATCAAACTATCTTCTTATCAAAGCCAGTTAGCTAAATTTCACAATCGCAAGGTAAATCCCAGGGAGTTCAAAGTTGGAGATCTGGTTTTGAGGAAAGTGTTGGGTAATACAAAATATCCAGCAGATGGCAAGTTGGGGCCAAATTGGGAAGGGCCGTACAAAATCGTTGGCATAGCTGGGTGGGGAGCTTATAAGTTGCAGGACCTTGACGGTGTTTCCATTCCCCGCACATGGAATGTTTTAAATTTGAAAAAGTTTTAACAGTGATTGAATGATCTATTGTTGTACTTGGAAAGATTTCCTAATGAATGAAGTTGTGATCAGTTGTTATGCCCAAATGTTGCAGTCATATGTTTGTTCGAGATCCAGTATTGAATGAGAAAGTCAAGTCTTCATCAGCCTTCACTTCCTCATTAGGGGGCAATGGTCCCAGGCAGAGAATGCTTGGAATGGGTTGAGAAGGCCCAAGATCATTGTTCCCGAGCTAAAGACCTTGATGTAACATTCCAAGGACCTGAATTCAAATTTTTCATGGGTTCTTTATTGATCCCGAACCAAAAAGCATTAAAAGGGATGAGAAATCTCAAGAGGGCCAAGGTTCAAAACTGGTGGATGGTTCCAAGCAGGGAATGCGAGAAATGGGTTGAGAAGATCCAGAACCATCCTCCTGAGCTAAGATTCTTTAGGGGATGAGAAATCCCAAGAGTCTAGTTCAAAAATATGTCATAAGGTTCCTTAGGGATCCTGAACCGATAGCTTTAAAAAGAGACAGTTGTCCCAAGAGAGCGAAGGTTTAAAACAGGAAGGAAGTCCTACAAGGGTCAAATCCGATCCTCAATCCTATAATGTTTTTGAAAAGCTAAGACAAAAAACAACCCAGGATTGGAATAAGTGAGAAACTCAAGGAAATTTGAAATTGCAGATTTCCTCGGCCAATGAAGCAGTTGTTTTTGCCTAAGGCCTAAAAGGAAGAATTTCCCAAAAGCCTGCATTGTGGTATCAGTGGGGCACTGCGGCACATGGGGTAACCCAAAAGCCCGCGCTCCCAATAACTCCCAACAACACGGCACATGGGACTTAGCAGTTATGGTGAAAGTAAAATAAGAAAAGCACAAGCATGCAGGCAGTTCAATTGTCAGAAGCAAAGCACAAACACGATTGATATAAGCAAAGATCTAAAGGTGTTTAGAATTACACGCCATCACCATCCACCATTCAAAGGGCAAAGATATTAACAAACTCGTTGTCAATATCAGTAGTTCGGAGCTTAAAATATTACAGACCAAATGAAAAGAAAGTTAAGATGTTTCACTGGTGCCCAACACCTCAGTTGTTGGAATCTCATTTAAAGGCCCTGTGGTAGCAGCCAGTGGTGGATCCGAAGTGGTTGGAACAGCTTCACTAACTGTGTTGGTGGCTTTAGACCCAGCTGGGAGGATTATAAGTTTTACATTCTCAGAAGCGACAACATCAGTCGAGGAGGAAATGATGATACTTGGTACCTCAGTATGGCCAGATAGAACTTCAGACAAGGAGGCTACAGTACTGATGGAGATGTCTTGGGCAAGCGGCAGTGCGGAATCTGTTTCTCCAGTTGCTGTTGGGTCTTGTTCCCATTTGAGAAAGACGGAGCGAACGGGGGTAAGTGCACGAAGAGAAGAGTCCAGAGGTACTCCCATGAAGTCTAAGGCTTCTCCCCAATATCTTGTAAAGATTGAGTCCTCCAGTCCGGGAAGTGTTTCTGTAAATTCTTTCAAAGATTGAGTCCTCCCATGAAGTCTAAGGCTTCTCCCCAATATCTTGTAAAGATTGAGTCCTCCAGCCGGGGAAGTGTTTCTGTAAATTCTTTCATGTACTCCTCCCCTGTCTCTTGGCTCCCAGCTGCATGTCCCACTGCATATCTTTCTTCTCTTGCCTTCTTGAATTCTCGAGGATGAAGTTCCTTTAGCTCTGCTATGTCTTTTCTTGCCTTCTCAAGTTTGATTGAACGGTTTCTAAATTTAGCATTCATGGCCTCCACTTCCTTTTGGTGGGCGTTCAATCTATTTTTCAAGTCTTCTCTATGTTCTTCCTTGGTTTTCTCTAATAGATCCTGCTGGCTCTTCAGCTTAGCTTCACCTTCAAGCTGAACTTGGGCAACTTTTGCCTCCAGAGTGAGAACTTTGCCCCTCATCTCGCCACATTGTTCGGTGAATGCTTTGATGCTATCATTTTTTCTGGCAATGCTCTCCAAAGGTTTGCTATTGATGTTTTATTCTCGGTCAAGTGCACATCTCAGATCGGTGACCCTCGTAGTCAAAATAGTTACACATTAAATGTCCTAGAAGAAGGAAGACACAAGAAGATTATAAATGAGTGTGAAGAATGATAAAAGAATGTATAGAGATGGTTACCTTCAAAGAGCCAGAGCAAGCAGATGCGTATAAGTCAATGGAAATCCGTTTCTCTTCTATGTCCATGTCTTTTGGAAGCAGGGCAGCTCTGGCCAATCCTATGGAAGTGAAATGATCAGCAATAGTATAGTGGTTTGGATGGGATTATCTTCTCCTTTCATTAGAACAGGGACCCATGAGTTGATTTGCTCAAAATCTGTCCTTGGGCGGCGAGATTTGTCAATTCTGTCCCTTTTGGCAGGAGGAGGTAGGTCAACATTGACGTCAATTTCAGAGGGTTCTTCAGAGCGTTCAGAGGAATAAGGGGCAATAGGAACTACCACAACGATTGGTAGTGAAGAAGTTGGTTCTGTGGAAGCTGGTATGGGGATGTTGAGTTGTGTAGATTGGGATTGATCAGTTCGTGATTTGGAAAGTGTTTTCCCTCCAGTGGTGGGGTGGACGCTGATTCCAGAAGCAACTGTTGCGGCTATGGCGGCGATTGGTAATGCTCCATAGGCAGCAGTTGTGGCCGTTCTTAGGCCGGTAGGAGATCGGATCCTCCGACTCGCCATTTTCTGCTAGGCTCTAGTCAAATTAAACCTGGTCATTTCTCCTTCTTTGGCTCCTCGGCTGGGCTGAGGTCTTGGTTGGGGAACAGCGTGACTCGAAGTTCCTGTTTCAATAATAATGGACTTGTCTTTGTCAGTTGGAGTTCCTGAAGTTTTGATTAAAGTTCTTAAGGTTTGAACTGATCGGTCAGTTTCTGAGGTTGGGATGATTTATAGAGCAGGCTGTGCGGCACCACGGTACCCTCGATAATGTGGAACGTAGTCCAAAAGTTTGTAAACTGTCCGGTTAAGAGGGATTTTGCGGGAGTCTTTGAAGTTCAGGGCCCGGTGGACCTCGTCAGCCTTGTACTCTTTGAGGTGGAGTGATTTATGATTGATTTTCTTGGTTACTGCAGATTATCAGAAAAATAAAGTTAGTTCAAGGAAATTGCGAGATTATATCCGTCCTTTCTTGGAAGGGAGCATTTCTGTTCTTTTCCGAGAGTATACTCCCAATTGCCAGTAATAATAAGGAGGTCATCGTCATTCCCCTTCTCGGTATCAGGAATATTGTCAAAGAGCCTCCCCTTGTCATTTCGGCATTTGAAATACCAGACCCCCTGCTGGGTACTGTTGATTGTGTAGTGGTAAAGAATTTCACGGATGGTCATTTTTGACCCAGTTATTCGGTTTAGGGCAACAACCCCCATTATGATGCACACCATGTTGGTGGACATCTGTCTGGGAGTGAGCCCTGTGAAACTGCAAAACTCGCGAAAAAGTGGTTCGAGGGGAAATCTAATCCCTGTCTCAAACACATCGATTAAAGGAAGAATCAAGGTATTGGCATCTTCGTTCTCGGATTTGTAGTTAGGAGGGGCTAACTCGATGGCTACATCGTCCGGAATGTTAAAGTATTCCCGGAAGTCAGTCATCTTCGTGGGATTATTTACTTTATGTTTAAAAATGCCCATGATCTGCAAAAGATGAGGCGAAGGATGAGGAAAGAAATAAGTGTAGGAGGAAGGATACTTACAGGAGTTTGGAGGCTGGAGTATTGAAGAACTTGAAATTGGAGAAGAAATTAATATTTAAAGGGGATAAGTGTTGACAGAAGGAATATTTGTGGCAGACCAAGGGTTTTTGGCGCGACAGTTGTTGAGCTTTGAGGGAATCGAGAGACCTACATCGAGTGGCGTGCAATCAGCATTAATAAATGTGCCTGGGTCCCACAACATTTATGAAGTAATGATGATTGTTGGCTATGGGTAAATGACGGTTGTTAAGCGATGTTTTAATGATGCGACGACGTTTTGGCAGCTCGAGAACCTTTGACTCCTCCGGCAACGCGACTGAAGCAGTCAAAGTTGGTGAGCAATTGTGGTAGGGAAAATCTGGATTACCCACGTGGCACGTGGATTCGGATTTACTGTGGTGTAATCAAGCCAGTTAAGTAGGATTATGTACTTCATCGAGTTACTATCACTTGTGGCACTGCAGTAGTATGGCACTGCGGTGGTGTGGCACTGCGGTGGTGTGGCACTGCGGTGGTGTGGCACTGCGGTGGTGTGGCACTGCGGTGGTGTGGCACTGCGGTGGTGTGGCATTGCGGTGGTGTGGTAGCGCGGAAGAATGGCAGCGTGGAAGAATGGCAGCGCGGTCTATATCGCAACACGGTGTGCATCTTGGATTCCTTAAGGTCTTGCCAACTGTAGGTCCATATAGAGTCTGGGTGCTAGGATAAGATTTAACCAGCAACGGTTAAACATCCTAGTGGCACATTATCTCTATTAAGGGACATACAGAGGTGGATTCTGAAGGGATGAGCCAATATGCGTTCCTAGAATTAGATGTGAGCTAGTATGTACGAGATAAGGCTTATCCAGAGCCCCATGGCCATGCAGTTCCGTGGTTCAGGTTGAGCCCGTTTGACAGGACATCTTGGGAGTGCGGCATGGAGGTTTGGACATTGTGGATGGCATCTCGGCATATAACGAACCAGAAGCAAGTGTGGTACCTCGGCTATGGATAAGGCTTGGCCCAGTGCGACAGCATTTGCAGTGCGGGATGGCATTCAGCTCGGCATAGCATGGGCGGTGTGTATTGGTAATGGTTAATGAGTAAGATATTAATCATTACACACACCAACTGCTATGAGGCCGTGAATGTGAATATGTGCGTATGAACAGAAGTCAGAACGGCTGAAGATGAAGGGTCTGAAGGATTAATTGGGCAGAAGGTGAAAGGACAATGGTCTCGATTCATCCCTTCTTCTTAACTGAGGGGTTACAAAGAGGGGAAGGTGCATTGATGATATGGACCATCGAGTATATAAGGAGGTGAATGCTTCATTTACAAGGACTGGAATCTCTGGTAACAAAACTCTACCTAAATCATTACTCAGTACTTTGTCTTCAATTCTTTCGATTAGGATTATGTTCTTCTCTTTCGGAGACTAACTTGATCATCGGAGGGCCTTCAAGCCATTTGGCTAGAGGGTCATCTAACCTTTGTGGTTGCAGAGTAAGAGTGCTAGGTGAGAATACACAAAGAAGCAGTGTTATCAGAGTAGCAGATCCATTAAAGTCAAAGTCAAAGCAGTTCTCTTGCAAGGGTAAATATTATCCTCGCACAAATTCATTTGAATAGAATCTTGTATGACAAGCGGCATGCTATTATTGGTTAATCTCAATTCACATGAATTATAATCCATGTCATATAATGTCATTCAAGAGAATATTATGTGTGTAAGGAAATAGTTCAAAATGACTTGAATGAATATGGTTATAATTAATTTAATATCACTTAATTACTCTGAAAATTATACAGTGCATATTTTTGTCAAATCTTTACACATTTGCAGGGACTAATTAAGGAGAGGAACCTTACCAATTTCGAACATCCGAATTGATCACCGATGAGCCAGCAGGTCAGTCGGTCCTCCAGTCGGTCCAAACAACTTCAAATACAAAATGTTTCTAGGGTTAAAATATATGTGTGTAACTGCCTATTATGCCCCTCAGCGTCTCTGAATTTCTCAAGCAATTATATAAGAGGAGAAGAAGCATTTTGGTCACAACTTTTGGCTCTTTCGTTCTCTCAACCCTAAAGCATCTGGCTCTCACTTCAAGGCTTCAACTTTCATATATTCATACTGCAAATTTTCAGTATACTTTCAAGAGAGATCATACTCATCTTTGTCTTTCAATTTTTTGAATCTCTCTTTAATCTTTACATTATAAAGGAGTGGAACATACTTCTATTCAAATATCATTCTTTTTTTGTAATTGTTGAAACAATGTAACTCCTTGGTTGGGTTGGAAGACCATCCTAAAAGGTCCCTATTTTGTAAGGTTGGAAGTACACCCTCGAAGGCCCTCAATTGTAGTTTGTTGGGAATCACGTTTGTGGTTGACCTTTCGTTTAGTAAAACTTTCATAAATTGTTAAAGCAGTGGATGTAGGTAGGAAGAGACACGTCATATCGAACCACTATATTTCTTGGTGTTCTTTAGCTTTTTAATTCTGTAATTTATTATTTTAAATGCTTGGTTTGATTATTATTTGAATACTATATAATAAATCAAAGCATTTTTAAGTCCACATTCTTGGAACAAACTCAACGCCGGAAACATCAATTGTTGCCGTCTTGCAACAACTTAGGTGTAACGAAAGACTTGTGAATTTTGGTCTTTGAATCCCGATTTATTAATCAGACCTATTTTAATTGAATTTGATTTTGGTTTCTTGATTTTTCAAATTGTAATTTTTATTTGGCCATTAATTAAGTTAAAAAATTCACCCGTATTTGGTACAACAGTTACTTTAGGACTCATCCAAAATGACTATTTAGTAGACCTCACGTCAATATGTCAAATACTTTCTCAGGCTAACTAACTCACAAAATTAACATAGAATTACTTTGTCGTGCACTCCATAGTACTGCCGAGCACCCGTTGATTCTCTGTCGCGTACCCATGCTCTACTGTAGCGCGTCTATACTTCCTTTTGCTTGGGAAAACAGCACTTCAGTCTTCTTTCTTCTTATGATTGACATTAATATCCTTAACTTCATTTTTACCTCCCTCAATTGGGTTCCAACAAAATAACAAAAAAATATAGGTCAATTTGTTTATATATAAAAAACACTCCCAACATTCCGACCGGGGTTCGTTTAATTTTTTTTTTTGAATTATATCATTGTTAATTTTTTTCGGACCATACTCAAGCATTCGATTAGGTTTTTAACTCTTCATACCGATCCCACTGGCCTCATGTCTAAGCATAGGGATGGCAATGTGTTGGTTTGGGATAAGTTTTAGTACCAACAGAATAGAAACTCTAAATTCCATCTCATTCTGAATCCACCCCGAAAACCGAACAAGTTACGTTTCATATACCCAAACCGAATGAGTACTCAAAACTAGTAACATATAAAAATATCATTGAAATATTAATTTGCAAGAATGATATTCTTCAACCGTGGATTTGATGAAATAAAGGATTTAGATTTAATAAAAGGTCATGCTTTTGGAATCTTTAGAATACATTTCCTGTTATACTAGTAATAGCTTGTGCCGATGACACGTGATGATCGAATAAAAGTACAACATAATATCTAAGAGTACCATAAAATTTCAGATGTTGGTAGTATTTTCGATACTAATGATGAGTGACGATAGAATAGAAAACGCAACACAATACATACTAGTACGATAAAAGTTCAGGTGTTAGTAGTATTTTCAGTATTTTGAAGTGTATTCGGCACTCATGATGAGTTACGGCACTTGATCCGTATTTTTGGTATAAAAAAATTTGTAAAAAAATAAAAAAATCAAAATTGAATAAAATATTTTAAAATTTTTACTCATTTAAATTCAATTATAAAAATCAAATATTTATGTAGTTAAAAAAGATAAAATCAAAATAGTTTTGTAAAAAAAATAAAATAACTGTTTTAAAATTGTTTTACTATTTTTGTTTGAGAACTATTTTTTTATTTTAAACAATTTTTTATTTTTAAATTGTTTTACACATTTTAAATGTTTT
>NMUG010013017.1:0-10216 GCA_002855965.1 Monotropa hypopitys
GAAGCGTAGAATATTTATTTGTGTGTTTGCCCTTTTGTTGGGTTTTAATATCATTTACATTTTTTAAAATTTTAAGGTTTGCGAAGTTATTGCAATGGAAAATATAACTATTTACGATTCTTCCAACAGTGATTTGGAGTACCCTGTAAGTTTTACTGTAACACATTCAATTTTAATGTTTAAATATTCTTTCTACATTTTCTTATTTTGATATATTATTTCTACACTTCCATCAATTTTACGTTGATGTTACTGTACGACAGGAACGCGAGTACAATTGGCTTCGTATCGAAAGTGTAAATATCTTAATGTTATCTATTTTCTTATATTTACGCATTTTACTATCGCAATATTATGTGTCTTATTATGCATCATGAATATTATTGTACTTCAGGAACGAGCAAGAAAAAGGGCTAGAGGAAAAGAAAATTTCGAAGTTCGACAGGTATTCGTTGCAAAATTTAATTTTTTTATTTAAGATTTGAGATGAAACAAGAATCTAATATAACATTTTCAATTTAAATTATTACATGTTATACATATTAAATGTTTAAGCGTGGAATCAAGAAATATTAGCAAAAATATAGTAAATGTTACAATAATTAAACATAGTTTATTATCACATTTAGGTGATCAATGATAGTGGCATATCAAAAGCCGCTTTGGCTCAACTCGCGCGCAGGGAACAAGAGAGTGCTGCAAAGGGAAAAGAAGTCATTGGTCATGAAGTGGTACTATTCTATGCGAAATATGTTTCCCGTGTTATGTAATATAGATAGATTTTATAAACTATATCATATACTGCCATCAGGTGCTGAATGAGAGTGGCATATCAAAAGCCGCTTTGGCACAACGCGCTCGAAGGGAACGAGAGAGTGCGGTAAAGGGAAAAGAAGTTGTTGGTCATGAAGTGGTCAATCAGAGTGACGTATCAAAGGCCGCTATGGCCCAACGCATGCGAAGGGAACGGAAGATTAAGGGAAAAGAAGTGGTTAATGAGACTGGCTTATCAAAATCCACATTGGCTCAACGCATGCGTCGGGAACGGGAGAATCCTACAACAGAAAATAAAGTTGTTGGCTATGCAGTGGTACCATTCTCTTTGATTTTATTCTTATCAATATCATCCATTTTGAAAATAACCAACATCGTAATCAATTACTCTTTTTGTTGGGTTATCCAATTTAGGTGATAAATGAGAGTGGTCTATCAAAATCAGCTCTGGCTCAACGCTTGCGACTGGAACGAAAGAGATTTTCTTCCGTTTCACTTCCTCAAACACCAATTATAAATGATTATTCCGTTGCTACCAGAACACCATTAACCGTAGATTCCACGATTAGTTGCAATCAACCTCTCCAATCACTTCTCATTACCCACGATCATTTCACTACATCGATGGAGGTTGATGCGGAACGTGCTACCCATGCCCTTGCTCGAAATCTCGCCGAAGAATTCGTTGATGTTTGTAGCGAGGCGGCAGAACCTCAATCGCAACATGTAGAATCAGAACTACACAATCTTTCGTTCAATGAGGAATCTATTGCAATGCCGAGCTCATCTTCTGCTCCGGCTAATCGGTACTTATCTACAAATCTTTATCAAATTACATTTTGTGTATTAAAAACATTCTGAGTAAACATTTATTTTAAGGTTTCCTCCCCAACACAGTCAATGCTTTGACGGGAATAAGTTTCACAATTCTATTTTGGAGAGCGTGTCTGCAAATGTTGTTAATTCTAGAGCAGTTGCATTTACTACCAGGACAGTTTTAACCGTAGAGACCGCGATTAGTTGCATTCAGCCTCCCCAATCACTTCTGACTACCCACGATCATATCACTACGACGATGGAGGTTGATGCGGAACCTCCTACCAATGCCCAAGCTCAAAATCTCATTGAAGAACCTCATTCACAACATGTAGAACCAGATCTACACACTCTTTCCTTCGATGAGGAATCTATTGCAATGTCGAGCTCATCTTCTACTATGGTTAATCGGTAATTATCTCATCATCTGTATCAATTTAAAGTTCGTGAGTTACAATCTTTCTGAGTAAACAGTTATTTTTAGGGTTCCTCCCCAACCCAGTCAAGGCTTTGATGGGAATTAGTTTCACAATTCTGTTTTGAAGAGCGTGTCTACAAATACTGTTGTTAATTCTGGAGCAGCTACATTCCCAGGGCGGCATTAGCTTGGCAAGATGGATGTATTATGTCCCCATTGTTCTTCTTTACATTGGATGGATGAAAAGCTATCAACTTCATCGTTGAAGCGTCCCCGCTTTGGAACTTGCTGCTTACAGGGAAAATTAGTTTACATTCTCTGATTGAACCGCCTCTTGCATTGAAAGCTCTGTACGATGGCACTGATTATCGATCAAGATCATTTCGGAAACATATTTGGGAGTACAATGCTTCCAATGCATTTACGAGTCTCGGTGCAAAGCTGGATACAAGGGTGGTTGGCGGTCGGGGGCCTATTCCATTCACTATTCACGGCCAATTACGCCATCGAATGGGAGCGCTGATTCCAGAACCTGGGCAGGAACCAGTCTACTCACAATTGTACATATACGATCCCAACTCTGCCTTAAATAGTCGCACCCTAAGAAATCTCAATTTGGATGTGGGAGTTCTAAAACCATTCAGAACACCCTTTTGGAATTCAACCCATTTTCTGAGAAGTTCCTTCAAGCTCATGAGATTTTGAATCGTCCTGAGTTGGTTGGACATAATGTACCCGCATATCTTCATTACCATTCCCTCGCTGATCGTCATCGATACAATTTACCCACAACCGACGAGATTGCAGTTATATTACCGGGAGATGGAAGTGATCGCAGTAATAGAGATATTGCTTTGCAATTGAGAGGAAATAATGGGTTGATGCATGTCGACGAATGCCACCCAGCTTATTTGCCTTTGCATTACGTTCTGATGTTTCCGCGCGGTGAGCTTGAGTGGGAACCTACCATGAAACATTGGAATGTCAACCGAGGGACTTATCTTGACCGTCATCTTACTCAGTTGGATTATTATGGTTATCGATTGTTTCAGCGTTCGACAGAGTATTCCACAATTTTAAGAGGTGGAAAACTTTTCCAAGAATTTATCGTGGATGCATGGGCTGCGACCGAACATAAATCGATTGTCACAGTGCAGGTTTCATCAGCCAGAGATCAGGGACAAACTTTATCAAAATCTCGCAGACATTGGTCTGGATGGGTTGGGTGCGGGGCAAGACGGGCAGCGAGTTATTCTGCCCTCTTCATTCACCGGTAGTCCCAGGCAGATGTTTGAAAATTTTCAAGACTCAATGGCTATCACGCGTTATCATCACCATCCAGACATCTTCTTGACCATGACTACGAATCCGGAATGGCCTAAAATTACCGAGTCCTTACTGCCGAATCAGAACGTCCTTGATCGTCCCGATTTGGTGGCCCGTATTTTCGAGCTTAAGAGGAAAATGCTGATGAGAGAGCTGACAAAGAACAACATGTTTGGTAAAATAGTTGGCTATGTCTACACAATTGGATACCAAAAAAGGAGCTTGCCACACATGCACATACTTTTTTTTACAAGGCCCTGATAAAATCCAAACGTCAACACAGGTGGATAGATTGGTGTGTGTCAAATTCCCGTGCCCAGATGAAGATCCTACCCTATTTGAGACCGTTACAAAATGCATGGCACATGGACCGCGTGGTGCACGGGATCCTGAAGCGCCCTGCATGGACAATAGTAAATGCACAAAATGATACCCACGGGACTTTTGTGAAACAACTACGATGGATCAAGATGGGTATCCAATATACCAACGTCATGACACGGGGAGAGTTTATTCTCGTGGGGCCAATCGGTGGACAACAGAGATGTGGTAACATACAATACCCATCTCTCGCTGATGTTCAACTATCACATCAACGTCGAGGTTTGTGCCAGGATGCGGTGTGTGAAGTATATTCACAAGTATATCTGCAAGGGTCATCACCGCACTACAATGGTTGTGGGAAGCACATATAAAATACAGGAATATCTCGATGCGAGGTACATTGGCCCTTCAGAAGCTGCTTGGCGATTATATGGTTATGCTATGCACGAAGAACTGCTGACGGTTGTTAGGTTGGCTGTTCATTTACCAAACCAACAATGTGTCTGGTTCAATACAACAGAATCGATTGATAACATTGTCGAAAGGGGTGAACAACAGAAGACGACTTTGATTGGATTTTTTGAATGTTTCAATTCGGGTGAGTTAGAATTGTCCAATTTGGCCCGTACGTTAACATACCAACAATTTCCTCAACATTTCGTTTGGAATAAACCCCAAAAGAAATGGACTCTAAGGAAGAAAGGGTTTGCCATTGGAAGGATGCATTTCGTGAGCCCTAACGAATGCGAGCGATTCTACTTGCACTTGTTGCTATCCGTTGTAAAAGGACCAAGATCCTTTCAGAGCTTGCGTACCGTGGACGATGTCATGCATGATTCCTTTAAATCCGCGTGTATTGCTAAAGGGCTATTAAAGGATGATGAAGAATGGATCCAATGTCTTGAAGAGGCGGCAATAATGAGAACTTGGTATCAATTTCGTATGCTTTTCACGATCATTCTCACCCAATGCTTTCCATCGCAGCCGTACAAAATCCAAACAATATTTTCTATTCTAAATCCAACTGATTTGCAGGTTGAGGATTACGACCTATATCTTCTGGATCAGCTGCTTCAGGAATTAGGAAAGTGTTTAAAAGACTTTCCACTGATGCCTTTGTAACACTCCCAAATTTTGAGATATATATTTTTTTAGAAGTGTTAAATAGGTAAGAGTATCCAAATAAAAAGGGTAAGGTGCTATCTACCACACACACACACTACTCAACACATTATTATTACATGAACGCCTGCGCTACTCTGATACAAATAAAAGAGGCGAATAGGGTTTTATAATATAACCATGTACAACAATGCTCCAACTAAAAGAAAAGGCCAAAACAGGATTTTATAAATCAATCCTGTACAAGGTGGACAACAGCAAAGAAGAGAGGTGAAGTACAAAAAAGAAGAGCAACCTATCACTACAATCCGGTCCAGCCTCAAGTCCTGCGAAGGATCCAGCGGCTCCAAGTAAAAGGGACAAGTCCTACAAAAGTAGAGGGTCAGGCACGACCGCCTGGTAGAGATAATTCATCTCCTACCATCTATAATATTGGGGTGCCAGTGTGTGACAATGCAAGGAATATAATATGATATATGCAATGGATCTCATTATAGTGTAAAACCGTTAGTTTATTCTTTCATTCCACATTCGACTCAAAGTAGGGTAAAAGTAAGACAAGACTCAAAAGAGAATTACCAACACTGAACATGACCCTACATTTTCCAAAACGACTCACTTCCTTTCTTTCAAAACAATTGGTTTCTAGTATACCAATTAATCCACATTATTCAGTGTTTTCATTCATTTCCCACCCCTTATAGAGATAAGGGCAATATCAATCATTATATGAGTTTCGGCTTGTGGCTAGTCGCTCGTCAACAGACTAACCGATAATTTCCTCGTATTCCCCAACACGTCTGGAGGGGCCAGAAAATCCCCCATTGCGCAATGTCGTGAGTGCTCACAGTAGCCACTCAAGGTAATCCCAGCTACCCGTATATCAAGCCAACTCAAGTTATCATATTAATTAGAGTCTTTAGTTCAAGTTCATGTTTTCGTTCATTATTCCAGCGCGAATAGGGCAACGCCTCCTAGTTCGCCATATAGACCCAATTATGTGATTTTCCCACTTTATTTTCAAAACATTCATTTTTCTTCCCAAAACATTTCATTCATTCGCAAAACCCTTCTTTCGTTCGATTCATTACAAAAACGTGTCAAGACTACGTTTTAACCCACAAACCACTCGAAAGTGTCCAAACAAGTCAATCTCCCCAATTTGATTTTATAAAACGACAACGACACCCTTTATAAAAATTGGGGGTTTTCACAATCGAATTAGAAATCGAATGACCAACAACGTAGGGATTTAGTAAAGACCCCAGACGATACCAAAACCCGACCAATTTAAGCGAACGACAACCGACAACGTCAAACTGTACGACTACTCCGAAACCGACACTTTAATTTACGACCGACAGGGAAAAGTAAGAATACCGATATTATAAACGAGAGGGATAGAGAACTCTACCTCAATTTGAGTTTCTGAAACAATTGCTGACACTGGATTTGTTAGAAATTTCGGCATGAACCTGTCCAAAATAGGAGAACCGCACTAAGGCGCCAATAACAACAACAAAGGCAGAAACCCAATATCACACCTCATACTGACATAATTTACCGATATAGACTTTTGCGATAATTAAAAGGAGTGCTCGGTATACCTACCGATACGACCACAAGCGGTGGTCAAGGCCTCGAATGTCGCACGCCACTGATTATCGTCGTTCGCTTGGGCTGACACCTAGAATCCGACAAACAGTTACAATCGATGACAATTGATTCAAAATCACTGAAAAGTGATAAATGGAGGCTTAACCACTGGTGCGACGCCTCACTCGTCGCGCGACACCACTCGCCCATCTGTCACTGTACCTCGCCGCATCCCCACGTTCATCTGTTGCCGCTAAACTGACCACCAATACAGCCACTGAACGGCCACGACCAACCTCCCATCCACTGCTCTTGCCGCCACAAGGAACACCGCTATCTCCACCGCGTATGCCAACAACCACCATGGCAACCCATACACCACCACCACACCGTACACCGTGCACCAACCCGTCTGTCGCCGTCGCGCATAGGCGCGCGCGAAGAAGAGGGAAAAGCGAGGTGGGCGCGGGGGAGAGGGAGAGAGTGCCGAGAGAGGTGAGGGAGAGAGGTGGAGAAGCTGCAGTTGTGAGGAGAGGGGAGGGAGAATCGTGCGCAGGTGGAGAGGTAAGGGAGCGGCTGCGTGAGGGAAAGAGGGAGAGGAGAGGAAGAGTTCGGTCGGAGGGGGGGGAAGCACCGGCGCGAGAGAGTGAGGGGGAGAGGAGACGGCCGGCGGTTATGGAGGTGAGGGAGAGAGGAGCTCGGTGGCTTAGATGGAGGGGAGGGAGTCGGCGGTTTGTGTAGGGTTTTGGGGGAGAAGAAGACGCAGTGGGAGGGTCTCCCTCGTATACACTTTGTGTATATATATTTTTTGATTTCATTTAAAGAATTTAATTAAAACTAATTAAATCTTTAAAATGCTTCACGCAACTATCAAACAACCCCCGAGACCCAAGACGAAGCCCGAATCCCGCCACAACAACTTGCCCGTGCTCAGAACACAAAACCTCACAACCCAAGACTTGCCTCACTCAGACAGGATCGGAAAATTAAAATATGAGCCGCGGGGAACTGAACGATTAAAAATTAAATCCCAAAAAAATTTAATCGATTATTATTATTATTTTTTGAAACGAATGGAAAATAATTAAATTTTCCAGATTGTGACAAACTACCCTCCTTACAAAAATTTCGTCCTCGAATTTTCCAAGGTAGAAGAACCGAAACATAACACCACGAAGGGAACAATGCCCAAAAGCACCAAACGCTTGGATAAATTTACAAGGAGAACTGATAACAACGACGAGGAGGTTTTCATCCGAAACAACTCCACCAATGAACAAACACCGCCAAAGAGATCCGCAACTGACATCCAAGACAACGCCCAACAACAACCGCCAACTGAACAGACCACAAACTACCTTAAACACACAACACACCGGAAGGTAAAAAGTACGTCGCAAAACAACATGCCAAGGAAGAACCGAACGCAAGCAGAAGAAAATGTCCTCGAGAGAGATACAAACGTCCAAAGAAACGGTTTTTGCGCAACCAAAGGTTCCCAAACCGATCAAACAAGCTAGAAACGCGCATTTTTGAACAAGGACGCGATACAGAAGTCAAACCGTAAGAATATCGCCCCGAAAAATTTCAGAAAAATCCCACAAAATTCTAGAACATGCCACGACACAATGTGAACATGCCGGGAAAATCTCCAAGTACCGAAATGCCAAGGATACGAGGGGATACAGTACGGATACACCGATACGCGAAGGGTACGGTGCGGATACGCCGACACACCAAGGACACAACGAGGACACACCGATACGCCAAGGACACGCCGACACGCCAAGGATACGCCTACGACACGCCGACACGGCAAGGATACGCCGAAGACACACCGGTACGGTAAGGATACGATACAGACACGATACGGGTACTCCGATTTTTCCAAATATATTTTTTTCTAAAAAAATTTAGAAAAATAAAAAAGTGATTTTCGACTACCGCAAAGAAGTCCACAATGACTTTAACACCACGAACGCGCAAACGACCCTGAAATAGGTTTCTGAACAAGGTAGGAATAATCCAACCGATACGAAGCAGGATTTGAAAGCAAGACAACCCGCAAGGGATGGTCACACAACAACCGTGCCACCCAAATCACACCAAACAACCACAACGCCACCAAAAGAAGAACCAAACAGTCAAAATCTCACAAACCAACCCGCACACACCTAGCGCGGTACCAGAATGACTAAGAAGTTTGATTTGAGATGTACTGGCCAGTCACCTTCTCAAAACAATCCTTCATGTTCATTCCTACACCACATGACACGGACTACGCACACCGGTCACGCCAAATACCACCACAAAATATGTCGGTACAGTCGACTTCAAAGAAACACACGCATTCTATCCCAACGCTCGCAACACAACTGTACAACACAAAAGTGAACTCATCCCACTGATCACACCAATCACAAACCAATCTCACAACACACTCTCAAACAAGTTTCAAAGAGAGACTACATCGCAGAATAGAGGTGTCCAAGCGCAAATGGACACGGCGCCAACGGATACGACAACAGTTTGGATTCGCACGAAAACATGGCGAATAAGAACGAGTGCACGATCAAGGATACGATTCCTTAAAACAAGCTCTACGAAGTAGATGATTCGCTACGCACGAGAAGAACAACACTTCACCACTATGACAAGCACCACAACAGCAGACGTACTACAACCAGTCGACAAGACAATGGCAAAAGCCAGTCGCAACGTCAAAAGTTGGAAAACAGGGAGCAAGATGATTTTCCGAACAACGCACAGCTTTCGCAAAAGTCGCCAAGTGCCAACAAGAAACACGAGGAGTCGAATCGCACATCGTCGAAGAATAAGGAATCCTAGTAACGACAAGGATAAGGCACGAGGATACGCGACAACATTACCAACAAAGATGGTAGAGACCATCGATCGAGCACTTTGATCCAAGAAAGTAGAAGGGACAAAGAACTACCAAGGAACGGTATCCACTCATCGGTCCCGCAAGGGTTGAACAAGGAGGAATTTGACATGCCCAAAGAAACACACTGCGAATGATACACCACCTCCAAGACGAAGCCAAAAGTATTACCCAAACATAATTCATCTTCTATAACCTCATGCCCAAATGAGAAAGCAAACTTTACTCTC
Organism: Monotropa hypopitys; assembly: GCA_002855965.1. Taxonomy (NCBI): domain Eukaryota; kingdom Viridiplantae; phylum Streptophyta; class Magnoliopsida; order Ericales; family Ericaceae; genus Monotropa; species Monotropa hypopitys. The sequence goes on from NMUG010013017.1 coordinate 9,509, forward strand.
GTCTTCAAATCCCAAGCAAACATACGATACCTCAAGCCAAAACCAATTCATCCCAAGGTAAGTCTAACTCTCAGACTACTCAACAAACCCAATCAATCAGTCAGGACAATTCTAGCACAAAGCTATCTCCCAAGTCGTTCTACAAACCAACTAGCCAAAATGCAACTGCGATCGCAAGGCACTAAGCTCAACACAATTTCTCAAGTGACCTCAAACCACAAGTCTAGATCAACTCTCGCATCAAATAAGTACGAAGTACTATCATTACTAATCATTCGGTACTAGTCCGCAAGGAGAACCTACTAACCCAAAGAACACTTCATATCCTAAGTGAATCACGCACAACCTCCATCGAGACAAGACCCCACTACACCGAGATATCCTCACTTCCTAAGGAGTTACAGTCACTAAACCACCAAGTGCTAATACCTCAAGAAGCAACCACAAATCTCGATCCCACAAGCAAGTTTAATCTAAGGTTCCACAACTCACACAAGGAACTATACACACCAAGGAGATCCAATCAATCCCAAAAAGGTAAACAAATCTCAACGACCATCCTATCAAGCAAGAAGTCTACCGCGCAACGAGAATGGGAGTCAAACTCAACCACGAAGAGACAATCAACCTCAAAGGTGCAAACGACAAGCTTCAAATATCAATCGTTAAAGAGTGAAACAGAATCCAAGGATCAGTCACAAGAGTATT
>NMUG010013018.1:0-10216 GCA_002855965.1 Monotropa hypopitys
GAAGTTTGGCGATCTCCGCGTCTCTTTCTTTTAGCATCCGGTCCACGGCCGCGGCATAGGCCGAACCGAGCTCCGGTGTAAGACCGGTCGGGGAAGAGAAGAGCCCCATAGAGACATGCTGCGGGGGGGGGAGAGCCGGATCAACGGGGAGAGTAGGGTCTTGGACTCCTGGCGTGGTGTGTCCGTCTTCCATGAGAGCAGTTAGAGAAAAGGGGCAGGCAGCTGATTTCCACAGATACTGGTGCTAAGGTCCCACTGTGAACGCCAATTGTGGTGACCTGTTTCTGCTGGAGGCTTCTCTTGGACTGCTAGGACTTCGGACACTGGAAGTCGGCTTTGACCGGAGGTTGGAGTGGTCCCTGCAAACAAGTAAATGGGATCCTCCTGCTTGGCTCCTGTAACACAAGGGTGAGTGCCCGCCGGTGGAGTTTTAACCAACGGGGCCTCCGATGCTCAAGTTAGAATCGTTTGGAGAAGAGGTTAAAGCATAAAACGGAGGAGGCTGGACAGTCAGCGGCCGGGGATCAAAGAATGGATCCAGATCCCGTGAACAGTACCCATAGGGGGTATTTATAGGGAAATGTTGGCTTGGGGCTCACGAATAGTGAATGGGCCGTACGTCACGGGCCTCATGGTGGGCCTGGACGGTTGGTGGATAGAGTTAAGTCGTACAGACGGGGTACTGTGGTGAATTCCCCACGACAGAGACAGAAGGGTAGCCCTCCGGATGGTCCGGTCCATTCGGTAATGAGTCGGGGGCGGCGCCAAAGGTTGCCGAAGGGTGCAATCCGAGTGCCAAGGGTCGGTCACAGTATAGGCCCTTCGGTTTAGTTGGGCCGGATAGGCCGACTCGTGGGTGTTTAGCTTATGTGATCCTTTTTCTTCCCAGGGCATGGGTCCGGTCACCACATTTCCCTTTGCGTTTTTTTCTGCCTCTCGAGCTGGCTTTCGTGGGTCAACGTCCTACTGCTCGTCCAGTCTGGCTCCCAGCTCGCCGTGGAACATTCCACTGGTCCGGAACTTCCACCGAGACATAACAATGCCAAAGTTCGGGGAGTTTTGTCGTAATTCAGATCAATCAGAGCTTTTCCCTTCCTTCTCCTCTCATGCCCGGAGTGATCGGGGTGAGTTTCTGGTCTGCTTTCGTCCTGATGGTGCCCTCTGTGATCCCTCCTCCTATCTGGGGAGCGGGACCTTCTCCTGCCTCGATATTCCCCTGACCGTACCGCTCTTCGGGACTCCTTTGCTTAGAGCTCCTCTTTCAAACGGAGCACATCCTCCTGGATGGCTAAAATTATCTCATCCTTCTTGTTGATCCGGTCTTCCAGGGTCCTGATATAGGCCTTTGAACCCTGATCTTTCAGTGGCCTGGAAGGTGCCGTTCTATTTGCAGTCCGGTTATGCTCTATTGCTGCGGCTGGAGTTCCATCAATTGGTAGTAGGACAAGGTCCTCTTGTGTCTTATTATCCTGTTCAGTTGGTCCAGAAACAGTAGGTGGAGCCATTGCTACGAGTTGCTTGGTGGGATTGATCAGAAAGATGGTATGCTATATTCCTTCCCCAGCAGAGTCGTCAATTGTAGGTTCTTGGACCCTTAACCCAACCTGTTTACCACAAATCCAAGCTTGATCAACTGCTAAAGAGCTCCGGCAACCAAAGAAAACGTTAGAACTGCCTGGCACCAATCGCCGGAAAGGCTCTATGATGCCTAAGTCAAATGAATACTTTGAGAGAGTATATTAGTAGCGTAAGGGCTCTATAAAACCAGAATGAATCGAGAGCTTACCCAGCTCTGCAATGGTCGTATTTATAGCCATCCCGTAGCGCACCCAATTCGGCGATAATTTCGGTAGCCGTCTCAGAATCTGTGCCACAATATCTGGGATTTTCCAATCTTTCCATACTGAGCAAAGCCAGATCATATTGATCTGAGGTGCATTAATCTGGTAGAAACCATGCCAGTGATGCCACGCTCCGGTACTCTGCATTCTGCCCATTGGGCCGTGGTTCGGAGACCAATAATTCTCCCCGAGGCACCCTTGAGCTGGGGCCACTCCCCTTTATCGTACCCTGACCAAATGGTCCGGTGCTAGGTAACCTACTAGGTTACCATAGCACTTCCCTGCCGAACGGCTCAAGTTGCGTGCTGGGCCGATAGCCCTCCGGTCGATCCAACCAACCTGTCCAGCCCATGATGGGCCTGCCCCAACGGGCTTGCTCCATTATGCGGCCCAAAGGCCATACATTTACCACAATCGCTACTCAACAGGTGATGCCTCTCACTTTTTGGAGGGACACCCCAATCGGCTTTCACTTCCATCCCTACTCTACCAAGGTAATCCCAGATGACATATAGTCAAGGCTAGTCCATGGGTGGCTATACCGGACCATCCATAGCTGTTCGAGCATGACAAACACTTTGGGTATCTCAAACCCCATAGATTTAACGTCTCTTAGATGCATGCAAGCTCAACAATTTAAGCATTATTGTCCAACGACGCAAAAAATGCTTGGACACGGAAGTACTGTCAAAATAACAACTAAACCCCAAGCATAGGGCTAAGTAATTGCAAGCATAATACCCAGAAGTACTGTTAAAGAAGGTTCTTCTGTTGAAATTTCTTCTTGTTTTTCCGGAAGATCAAATGTATTATCTTTTTTTCTCTCAGATTGTTCTCTTTCTTCCGGAAGTTCAGCTCTTGTTTTCTGATAAATAAAAAATGTTCAGAAATATTATTCTTCTATGAGGCTTGTTGAATCTTTTTCTTTTGGAAGTATGATTCTTCTTTACCGGAAGAGTAGTGGTGCTCATCTGATTGATATGCATATTTGTTGTTATCTTTTGGAAGTGTGGTTCTCTTTTACCAAAAGATTAAAGAATTTCTCTTGATTTTCTCTTTTCCAGAAATATGACTATATTTCCGAGAGACCAAAGATCTGCTGATTCTGTTCAGATGTGATTTTCCGGTAGAAGACATTGGGCTTTCCAAAAGTTCATTTAGCAAATTGTCCAGCTAGAATTCTGTTATTTTAATTTGTACAACTATCATGATCTGTTGTTGATCTGTTATGTTAGTTAGTCCAGCTGGCATCTAAGTCGGTTATTTTAGTTTAAGTCAGTTCATAGTTAAGTCGGTTATTAGCTTGTATAAATACATTTTTTTGTTTTCATCAAAGTAAGGAAGAACAGAGCATTTCAAGGGTTTTGTCGATCAATGCAAGATTGATTTGAGAATTGGTTCTGGATTGTTGTCATTTCTTATGTCTATCAGGGTTTTCAACATGGTATCAGAGCTCTTTAACTCCAACGAGTAAGGTTCTATGGTTTAATTCATTTTTAATCTCTGTTCTTTGATTGTCTTCAGAACTAATCTGATTTCCTTTCTTCTGAGTGTTCTTTGTATTTCTTAATGATAGTTCACCTAGAGGGGTGGTGGGTTGAATAGGTGTTTTTCAATTCTTTGCCCTTTTTAAAATTCTTTTAAATTTTACCTTAGAAAAATCCCTTTATAGTGAATTATGGCAAAACTCAACAAGCGTGTTAGAGATATAACTATGAACAAAATGTAAGCAAGGTGAGTAAAAAGGAGATAAGAGAAAGAGAGAAGTGACACAAGGATTTTTATAGTGGTTCAGCAATTCCTTAGTCCACTCTTCGGCGTCGTTTCCTTTGGGAGCACGCCGACATCCACTATGTAATCACTTACAGAGATAAATGCAAATCTCTCTTCCTAACTTCTACCTAAGCTAGGGTAACCTCAACTATAGAGTACACGCAGACTCTATCTTCCCGACTCCCCTTGGGCCGAGGAACACTCACCCAGGCTATACGCAGAGCCTGACTATGTTAAATGCAAAGCATAGATTCGCAGGGTACACACAGACCCTCACTGTGCAAAACGCAAAGTACAGATTCCCAGGACAAATGCAAGTCTTGACTATACCAACGCGAGCTATAGATTTATGGGGGAACACTGTAAAGGTCAAAATAGAAAGCTGGTGCCTACAACACTCTAAGAACTCTACTCGAGGGTGTTAGCCCTTTCCCACTAGGATCACACAGTGGATATAGATCAAGTCTCACGGGGTAGGTATTTGTGAAAGTGCAATACAAGTGTTTGGCTGGAATGATAAAAACCAAGAAATGTGCTACAGTGAAAAGCACACCCCTGTCAACTCTCTCAAAAGATATAACTGATATCGCTCAGGAGAGTAAATCGAGTAGTATGACGAAGTACTCTCAGACTCTATAAATATATGGCCAATGAAGTTCAAGAGTCTAGGAGGATACTTATGAGTAAAGTACCTCCTAATCCCAATAAGCCTACTCAAGGAGTTGTTTCTTTGATATTGCAACCTATCTAGATTTTACAAGAAAAGTACAATAAGTTTTACAATGAAAGGAAAAGGATGTAAATAGATCCTAAATGCTACTCTTCACTGTTTGCCTTGTGGAATGCTTTTTAATGATCTTCTTCCTAAGAAAGCCCAAACATAGAATTGGCAAGCTCCAAAGTGTCCTCTTCAAAAAATCAAACATGTGAAAGCTCAAGAGGCACTACAACACAAGATGATATAACTTGCAATATGAAGATGTAGAAATCTATGAAGTTCATATCAAATACATAGGCTAAGTGTGACATTCATTGTAAGCATGAAGAACTTAATATTTTTCAAGAATATTTTCCTTTGAATAATGTTAAGCCTAGTTACTTAAATGGTTCCCCTTTTACTAGTATTTCTTTATGAAGTGATTCTAGGGATTATAACATAAAATGATTCCTACCATGACTATTTTTCCTTCAAGTATTCTAAGGAATAGGCAATCATGTCATTCAATTTGCATGGGAGATTTAAGCAAGATATTCAAGGATGATATTCCCAAGAAGCTCAAGTGTGACAACATCATTCATGCATGAGCCATAGTTTTGTGATAAGTTGGTCTAACAAGTTATATCAGCCGTGAAGCATATATCATTCATGCATGTAAAAAGGTACAAGAAAAATGTTCATAAGCTAAAGCATAGAGCAATCTTACACTTGTTACCTCCTTGTGTGAATGAGCCTAGGAAGACCATATCACCACCGAGTCCAAGCCTATCACCATGAATGGGCATCTACCAAAGAAGCACGAGGTGTAGGACTTGACTACTCAACCTCACCAAGAATGAACCATGGCCAAAGTGTGTGAGGAGAGGGTGGTGAAGGGGAGAGCCCTACTATTCTTCTACCTCTCTCAGAAAAGGTTTATCCAATGAGAGCACAAGAGAGGAGAGAATGAAACTTACTGTTGAATCACAACCTATCAAAGCTCTCTCAGCAAATGTGTGTACCAGTGAGGCTTGGAGATGAGCTTCTCAAAGCTACTGTTAACTTCCCTTTCTCTCTAGCCTAACTCCCTCAAAAAATGGATGACCATTGAAGCTTGGAGAGGAGTAAGGGGAGAAGTCCTCTGGACTATATAGAATTTCCTACTTCTACATCTATATCCCCTTCGTCCTCTGCTCTCCCTAACCATATCACTTTCTCATATATGACCAGTACTCACACATGTACATAAGACAAGCCAACAGGTCAAAGAAGAGACAAAGTTCTGAGCCCATCTAATCCTTCCTCAGAGCTGACATATACATACTAAACTCATACAGTTGTAATGTCTAAAGACGTGAAATATCTCACCAGTGTACACTTTGTCTGAGAGAAATAACTTAGCCAAAAAAGGAGTTGAAAGCGACAATACACGATGATTTTATTTAGTCAATTTTCACCCACAAAAATTACACCAAAACGTTTGTATATCACATATATATGTTGTAAATTATTTTGTGAGGATCAATTTAAGCATTTAGACCAAAAATCAAACAAACCCATTTTCGTATTTTCTGCAGATCGCGTGACCGTCGGATCCATCAGCTGGTGGACTGGGCCACCGGTCCTTCGACCGGTCATGCTGTCGGTGTTTACACAATGCCCAAAACCACTTTTCTCTTATTCTTAAACTCCTTCTACCGGAGGAACACTTCTTCAATTCTGGGAATTGGGAATTTTTTGGGCCCTTCTATCGAAAATCCAGGTGTGGATTTCTAGAAATCCACCATTTGATTCAACCTTTGAAATCCACTCTTCTAGGGCTATTTTCTCCTAACACAATTCAATTTATTTATAGATTCATTTTCATCCACTTCACTAGATCTTCAAGTTAAATTTATGTGAACATGCAATTCAAGCATTCTACTTTTTAAAATCAATTCAATTCGTTTCCATGCTTCATAATGCATGCATGAATTCAACTTGATGCAAATTTCCTCATTAGTTCAAATTCATTCTAAATCATGCATATTTATTATCATGCAATTTCATTATCTTCATGCGTCATGCATTCCTCATGACACTCAATTCAGCATGTGAAAATATCAATGCACCTAGAGAAAGATAGTATTCATATCATAACTTTCATTTAAATCCCAAGCCATGCATCTTAGACGAAATACTTAAACACTTTAGACATCATCAAAATACAACCCTATCAATCTCCCCCCTTTTTGATGATGTCACACTCGACAACATTATGTAATTGACAAACGAATTATGTTCTAAAATGCTATCTAAGATGATGTTATTCTTACCCATCCTTAACATGCTTCTTAATGTTGGGATTTCTCCCCTTGACATTGTCAAAAAGGTGGGAGTAGCTCCTCCTGACTTGGTACTTAGCTCCCCCTGACTTTAATGCATAAGTGAATCATTTTTCTAAACTCTTCCTCAAAAGATTTTGCTTAAGAATTTCTTATACCAGAGGGGATATTGTGGACTCATAATTTGCCTAATTCTCCCAATGTTTTCCACCCTTAATGAAATCACTCGTTTTATAAACTTCATTCATTTTTGAATCACATCATTAAAGCCTTTTTAAGAGTTTTCCTGAGATGGCTCTAATACTTCCAGAGTGAGATTCTTCCATGATTAAGGCAGCATGCTTCTTTATACCTAGGTTTGATACCAATTGAAACTAAGTGCGAGGCTTAACTCATAAATGTAGACCTGTTTCAATTTTCATGATTATTTAAGATGATCACTTTATTGATTCTTTAATCAATATGTTACTTAAGGTTCTAACCAAGACCATTTAGATAGAACATGCTTCATTGTACATCTAGCTAACAAGTGAGGTAAAAAGAAATACTAACTATACATAGTAAGGCTGAGTTGAAGATAATTGAGAGGAAGGATTAATACCATATGTGTGATGGTTTTTTACCATTTCCATCCCATAAGTTCCTTCTTTGCTTTGCATATTCTGTGGTCCTTTGACAACCAAACCTCTCCCACTCGATGCTCCTATTTGCCATAATCTGAGCTCTATTGAGATTGAATCTGTCACGACCCAGAGAGTGCATCGCTAGCAAAAGTGCCCACAACAGTTCATTAATTGATTTCGAAGATACAAAATGAGCCCCATGGGCTGATACATGAGATAGTCAAAAGCTGAGATATATAAAAACAACTCCAAGAGCTCCTACTCCTGCTCCTCAAATTCTGAAAAGAGTTTAGAAAAACGCATAAGCTATAAAGCTAGAGTGAATTCAGTACATGCCTAAACTACAAGTTTCATGGACAACCAAGATTATTTTCTACAAGTAAATCATTTCAGATAAATATAGTATGAGTGGCTCAATAGCCTCAAGAGTAGTATCATTGACCCATTCTGGTCATATCAGATTTTCGGCATCTTTCACGTATAAACCTGCAACAAGTGCATATTGATTGCTTTGGGTAATCCACCCGAAATGTATGACTATCAACCAGTCTATCAAGCCGACCAATTACAGCCTCCACGGTACCAGAACAAGGGGAGCTACCCCGCAATTGCAATGTGGTATGATATCATCCAATGATCATCTGGTTTGGTCCCAACCTTATAACCTGTCCCTTCATGCATGGTATCTGCCCCTGCCCCCAGCATTCGGGCTCTTATCCATTTTTGACCGTATTCTGTGGCCATTTCATGTCCGTGCCGAGAATCACATAAAATATTTTCCACTTCATGTTTGTCCATATAAAAAGAGGTTTTCACAAGTTCTTCTCTTTATGTTTGCAAGAGTGATAACATAGTAGGTTTTTCCCTAGCTCAATAGCCATAATAGTATTTTATAAAATGAGTGAACAAGTGTGTAAAAGTACGAGTAAAGAAGGCATGTACAGATTCACCTTTTTCTTGGGTTGATTTTCTTTTTGATTAATACTCCAAAGCTGCCACAAAACATAAATAACATAAACTTAAGCTTCTGCCGAACAACTAAGGTCACTGCCAAGCTAAACTGGGCCGAGCTAAGCTACTAGACCAAAGGAAGGCTAGACTGTTCTGGACGACTGGCCGAGCTCCGGGTGGATCAAGTGACCGAAGGCCTTCTGTCCGGAGGACAGTGGCCGGTTGATAAAACAAGGAACATATTAACCGACGGGTTCTGGAGCTTTCTGGACTGAAGGGTCCTTCTGCCGAGCTACGGCTTGGCCGAGTAGGGCCTTGCCGAGCTGGCGGTCTGCTGAACTGCGATTCTGTCGAAAAGAAGCTCTCCCGAGCTGAGCTCTGTCGGATAATGATTTTGCCGAGCAGACGCTCTGCCGAGCAACTAGCTCTGCCAAACAACAGGTTGCCCATCTGCCAACAAAGGGCACTAGAGAGTTTGGGCTGCACGGGAAATGGTGCTTCAGGTACAACGATTGGTCGAAAAGAACAGTAAGGTGGTTACGAGACTCTAGGGCTAAATGCCTGAGCTGCTGGCTATTTAGCCGAGCTCAAATAGCTAAAGAAGTTTAGAGGCGGACAATCCCTTTGCCGAACAGAAGTGCTCCGGCAAGTGGGAGGTCGGTAAGTGATACGGGAAGGACAGTAGTGTTCACGAAATGGTCCGGCATACCTGCCGAGCTGAAGCAAGCTCAGCCGGAGGGTTATGGGTTCCGTCCGAACTGACTTGGCTGAGGGTTGAGCTGCCGAACAGGGAAACAAGGGTCTGGGTTACTTCGGTTAATCCAAAAGAAGGCTGCCGAGCAACTATAGTGCGGCCAAGTTATTTAATGGACTTGCCGAGCAAGAATAGGAACACAACTTAAGGAATCATGGCCGAAGGACTAAAGGGCTTACCTTGGATGTAATACCCGTTCCGTATTATAGATAATTTAATAATAATCCTAAAAATGTTAGAGGGTGGAGTGGGAATTAAGGGAAGTTTTTAAAAGGATATTTAGATATTTTTATATAAATATACATTTATATAAATGCCCAATTATACAAAATTGGAAAATAAGGAGGGAGGGATGGCAAACAAGGGTAATAACCTTTTTAATGGAGGGGCAAATGGGTAATCAAACTTAAAAATCTGAATTGTAAGGGTTCCAAATAGGGTTAGTCTCTCATTTTGTAAGTGTTTGAGAAGGAGGCTAGAGAGAGGAGGAAGAGAGGCAAGAGAAATTGAAGGAATCAAAGGCATAGGAGTGGGGTTAAGAAGAAAACCTCTTCTTCAACCTTGTTCTAGAGGTAATCACGATTCCATTGATGTACATATTGTGTTTATATCGGTTTAGAAATCATTTAGATCGAAGTTTTTAAATTAATTTTCGTTTTTGGTAAAAAACCTAGATTTTTGATCTTTGGGATTGGAAATCTAGGATTTTTGATGTTGTTTGAGGCCACCGTTTGAGTATGTTTGACACATAGATGTTTAGAACACTTGAGTGTAGCTAATTTTTGAGTTTTGGGGCAAAAAGATTGAGGTTGGGAATATTGGAGAAGAAGAGTTCGAAAAATATTTTTCTGAAAAATGATTTCTGAAGAAGGGGTACCGGTCCCCGATATAGTGGGGTACCGGTCCCCGTTAAGTAGTGGGACGGTGAAAAGCAGGGGTACCGGTCCCTTGAATAGGCGGGGACCGTCCCTATAATGAAGATTGGCTGGAATTATTGGGGGTACCGGTCTCCCGTAAAGGTGGGTACCGGTCCCCGCTGAGTAGTGAGGTTGGAAGAGGTACGGGTACCGGTCCCCCGAAAAGACGGCTACCGATCCCCGCTGGAGGTTTTTGGGCAGTTTTTGGGTAATCTTTCGGGGTGTTCGGGGATGGTCTTGAGTCGTGTTTGGTTGATATTAGAGGTTATTTAAAGACTCTAATAAGTTGGTAAAAGGCAGTTATTCTTTCAATTCATGATTTCATATCTCCTTGTC
>NMUG010013019.1:0-10216 GCA_002855965.1 Monotropa hypopitys
AATTGAGTGTTGGAAAAATACTATCTGCTTTTGTTGTTACTTCTGGAAATTCCATACTTGCTGTTTTAAAGTTTTGTTCGTTCTGGACATTCTGGTCCTACATTGAGCACAGACCTAACCTTTGGCTTCAATGCACAAAGAGGTTGCCGCACAAAGAGGTTGCCCCATGACATGAACCTTCAACCTAATGGTTTGGAGGGACAATTGTTTACCACCTTGACAAGTGGTTCTCATTCTATACTACCTATTTTACTTTTTGGCTCAAACTTTGACTAGAAGAGTTCCTAAATGTGTTGCAATTATTGTTTGAAAACTGAGATAGTTCTGTTAAATAATTCTTTGTGTACACGGCCTTACTAAGTTTCTATGCTTGCTTGTACACTTAATTCAAACTTTTATGTCTCTTGTTCTTTTTTGCTAAAAACACTAGTTTTTATTTTGGAGTTTTGGTTGATATTTTTGGCTTGAGATTTTAATGGTCATTAGATTTGGGTTGATGGGCCTGTGCTATCAACGTTGTGCAAATCATAAATTGATTGTTTTAAAAGTTTTTTTAAAACATCCAACTCAAAATCAATTGGCGATGAGCCCATGCTCATATACTAGTTTTGAAGGTAATAATTAATCAACGTGGGACAAACTCTAAACAAGGGATCCATAACACACCAATCATAATGGAATAAGACACAAAAACAAGACAGTTAACCGAGAGAGTTGTCCAAAATTTGATAAACTATTGAATGAGAAGCATGAAAAAAATCTAATAGAAGATCATTTGTGTAACAACCCGGAAATTTTAAACCATTTTTTATATATAAATAAATAAAGAAAAGAAGGCATCAAGAGGTAAAGTAACTAACATCTACTATATCCAACCTATAATAAAAGAAATGAGGATGAAGGACATATATCACATACAATCCCCAATGAGGGTCATAACTTTACAATAAGAATGTCCGTGTACAAGTTTGCAAAAAGGAAAGAAATACAATTATAAATGAAGGAAGACAACGGGCTACCAAATGAAGTCTTCCCAAATGCCCCCTAAATCCTTGGACTCTAACTCCAAGTCAAACATGAATCTCCACGCCTAAAAATAGAGGTTTATGCAATAGCCTAGTAGAGAAATCCAAACAAGTGATGTATATGATGGTCGTGGATGCATGCCGGTGTACAGAAATAAACATATGATGCATGTATGAGGATCCATTAGATCTTAAGTGAGACTGCCTATATTTATAAGATGTTGTTTCAATCTTCCATTTTTTATAAGTCAAGAGTGACCATATTAATGTCAATTACCTAACAAGTTTAAGATTTTCAATAATCAACAAGTCATTGAGTTTAATTCACAAATCACCATATCCTACGCATTGACGAAATCAATGGAGTGCCAGGTGTCATCCTTGACGAATTCAAGGGATTTATATTATCAATATCAGAAAAGAGTTATTAGGTTTCGGCTACTACGAGTTAGAAGCCCGTCGACTAGACTACCCGCATAATTTCCTAGTATCTTCCCGACCCGTCGGGAGGGCCCAATCAAGCCTCCATTGTGCACAATGTTGTGGGTGGAGCGACCACCCAGGGAATCCCTTCATAAGTCCATTCCCGGAGAACGAATTTCCTATGTGTAGCGTTTTCAAGGCTAATTTTATGTTCAGTTCATTTTCATTCTCAATTCACTAGATTAGGACAAAGACCTTCTAATCATACAAGTTGACCCAAAACATGATTTATCAATTTTCCATAACAACCCTAATCAAGCCAATGGCTAATTTCAAGGTTATTAATATTTTCCAACGTGCCAATCGACATTACAACGGTTAATTTGGACCAATCTATTGCCTAGACACATTTTCCCCAATTTCCATGACACAATCAAAATTTGGATTTTATACAAAATTAGAGGTTTTCAAAACCAACAAGGGGAATGCCAAATTAACCTCAAGGAGATGTCAAATACACAAGACTAGATGTCCTAAGATGAACTTTAGACTCATTCAAGACCCTAGGAGAACCCATACGTAGCATCAATTATATTTTTGTAGAAATCAAAGGGAGAGAGAGAAATACTTATACACATACATACAAGAGGTTGGAAAACTCTACCTTTTAATGAACCAAAACGAACTCTAGATGAGAGTTGTGCTCCAATGGCGAAACCAAGACCGTAGATGTGTAAAGGATGAGCCGTAAGTCGATGCTTATGAAGGTCTCAAGGCCCAAATATCCTTAGGTTGGGAGAGAGAGAAGAGAGAAGTTGGAGAGATGAGTGTTTGAAGGAGAGAGAGAGACGGAAGAGAGAGATGGAAGGGATGGGTTCTGAACCAAAAAATGAGGGTTTCCCTCATATTAGTGTGAGTATAATACCCTAGAAATAACCAAAATGCCCTCCACTCAAACCCAATAAAACCACACAGTATCGGTTACCGGTAACTCGGATGCGCCGGTTACCGGTAACCCAAGTCTCTGGACTTTCCCAACCATAGCCGGTTACCGGTAACCCGGATGCACCGGTTATCGGTAACCCAAGCCTCTGGATTTTAGCCAAAACACCCAGTTACCGGTAACCCGCGGTAACCGGTTATTGGTAACTCGAACCTCAGCTTTTTCACCAAAATTGTTGCTAGGTATTTCAGACATAACTTCTTCATCCGAACTCCGATTGGGACGATTCAAACTTCGCTGGATTTAGAATTAAATACTCTACAACTTTCATAGAGAGTAGTTTCCTTTGGAAAACATTTCTGATTCGGAGTGGGCATATAATGAGGTTATAACCTCGCTCAAACACTTAGTTACAATCCAAACTTCATACAACCCAAAGATAGGTCTCGGGAAGACCCCAAACTCAATAAATCCGAGATTTTATCCGATGAATATATTGAAAATCCATTAAACATCCGGGAATTTATGAGAACAAGGGTTTTAAATTTTCCAGAGTGTGACAATTTGGGTGCTTCTAGTAGGAGAGAGAGTCAAGAGTATATGTTTTATCGCAAGGTACAAAAGTATGAAGTAACAAATGCATTGAGAAGAATGAAAACAGGCAAGACTTTAGAACCAGATGGCTTCCCTATTGAAGTATGAAAGAGCCTTGGGGACAGAGGAGTGATGTGGTTGACAAAACTTTTCAACAAGATTATTCTGACTGGAAGGATGCCTAATGAGTGGAGAAAGATTACCCTAGTACCAATATATAAGAATAGAGGAGATATTCAGAGTTGCAACAACTGTAGAGCTATTAAATTGATGAGTTATACATTGAAACTGTGGAAAAGAGTTATTGAACATCGACTAAGAATGCTGACAACAGTATCAAAGAATCAAATTGGGTTTATGCCGGGTATGTCAACAATGGAGGAAATATACTTGTTAAGAAGATTAGTTGAAAATATAGAGAAAAAAGAAGGATATTCACATGGTTTTATAGACTTAGAAAAGGCATATGATAAAGTCCGTAGATACATTATATGGCGGGTCTTCGAGAGAAAGGTCATAACGAAAGGATATATTGACGTGGTTAAATGTAACACCCATCTTAGAAAATTTGTTTGCAATTTACTTTAATACATGGAAATTCCTGTGATTGTTTAAATACCGTTGATTTTTATTTTGGAATAATTTAAATAATTCGATAAAGAAATAACACGAGTATGGGAATTAGAATAATTCCAGGAGGTGAGGATTTTTGGTGTTAAAATAGGGTATTTAATTAATAAAACCTTAGATAGGAAGTTTGGAGGAGTTTTGTAGAACCCGATCCTAAAAAGAGGAAATGAAATTCTAATTTAAATATCAACTTGATGGAAAGATGAGGATTATGAGTAAATTGGAGTTAAATTAAGTAAATAAGAGAAAAAGAGATTAAGAGAGATTTGACTCTTAATTGGGTTAAAATTAAAATACTTAAAGAGAATTTACGGTTACAATAATTAACCAAATAAGTTATATGCCTTATTTGTATTGAAAAGGAAGTGGAGGGGATGTAAGTGTAATAAGGGAGAAAACATGCAAAAATTGATCCGTGTATCAATTGCAGCTAAACATATACATGTAGAGAAAACCTAAAATCAATCCCAAATTCGATTGAGAGAGTGAGGGTCAACCGAAACCCCAATTCAGGGAGAGAGAGATTGCCTAAACCTAAAATCGTGAGGAGGAGAGAGAGAGAAATCGTGCAGAGAAAAAAAAAAGAAGGAGCAGTGGTCGTGCGATGTCTGTGCTTGGTGGATTTGTGTGTGCGATGGATGCGCGGTGGTGGTGCTGTGCGCTGTGTTCAGTAAGTGTATATGTGTGTGTGAGAAGGGTTGTGTGTGCGATTTGGGTGTGTGTGTATCGTTGGTGCGACTGTGTGCGCGTGGTGTGCGTGTCAGTGTTGTGCTATGGCTCGTGAAAGAGAGGAAAGGGAAGCATTTTTGAGGTGGTAGACTCAACAACATAATCCAGGTACGAGATCTTTGGAAAGATTTAAGAAACTTTTTCCAACTGAGTTTGAAGGATCTACAAATCCGAT
Organism: Monotropa hypopitys; assembly: GCA_002855965.1. Lineage (NCBI taxonomy): Eukaryota > Viridiplantae > Streptophyta > Magnoliopsida > Ericales > Ericaceae > Monotropa > Monotropa hypopitys. Next base: position 4,520 of record NMUG010013019.1, read on the forward strand.
AGAGGCTGAAAATTGGTTGAAAAGTGTGGAGAGAGTTTTAGTAGCAATGAGAGTTGAGGATGAACAGAAAGTAACTTTAGCTACATTTAGTTTTAAGGGACAAGCTTTGATTTGGTGGGAGGCAATGCAAAGGCAGTTAATAACACCATTACCTGATGTATATCCAATTAGGCCACAAATTATCACTTGGGCTAGATTTGTTGAGGTGTTTAACGATCAGTATTGTCCAGAGGCTTATAGATTTGAGCAAGAAGCTGTGTTTATTGGGTTGAAGCAAGATAGGATATCAGTAGTGGAGTATGAAGAAAAATTTCATGAATTGTCAAGGTATGCACCGGATTTAGTTGATTCAGATGCTAAGAAGTGTAGGAGGTTTAGGAGTGGGTTGCACACTAATGTGGCGACAAGATTGACATCTTTTAGGGAAACCAATTATGCAGATTTAATAGATATGGCAAGGCGAATAGGAAAAGACGTTCAAGGGATGTATGATAGGAGAGAAGATTTTAAGAAAAGAAAATTTGAGTTTAGTGGTAGCACAAGATCTGAAAATAAATCCAGTCGAGTGAATCAAGATTAAGTGTGGAAGTATTGGGAAGCCGGGGAAGATCATATAGATATTTCAAGTGTGTGTCAACTGATCATCATATCCAGGATTGTCCGAAAAAGAAAAGGAGATTAGATGTTTTTCTTGCAGGGAATTCGGGCATATTGCAAGGCAATGTTTGGGACTACAACAACCAGCGGCATTAGAAATTGGAAGTACACCAATTGGACGAGGGGCAACATCAGGTGTAGGCAGGTGGCGAGGAACTGGAGCTAGTACTACACCAACGACACCGACAAGGGTATTTCAGATGATAAGGCAACCGGAGCAATCAGAACAAGACAAGGAGACATGTATTCTAAAAATTTATGTTAGTTAAATTGCATTATTGTTTGTATCATTATATTAAATTTTGGAATATTGTTGTGGAGGTGATTTTGGGTGAGTGAGTTATGAAGTTGAGATAAATTATGTGTCGTAATGATACCTAGATACTACATTTATATTCAAATAAAAGTGACGTCTGGCCAACATTGTTTTTTATTTGAAAATATTGAGCAAGTGTTTGGTGATAATTTTAAATCTCGGTTGAATGACTCACGTTGGTTGGAATGTAGGAATGTTAAATCGAAAATTTGGAATCAATTGGAGGAGGTTGAGATTTCGGGGATGAAATCTCTTAAGTGGGGGAGAGTTGTAACACCCGATCCCGAAAATAAGAATATAAAATTGTGTTAATGATGAATAGTTGAAATTTAAATGTGTTTAAATGTTAAACTTGTGAAATATGCCTATGATGCATGTTTAGGGAGTTAGAATATTTTTCTAAGTGTTTTACATTTCACATATTGATTATTCTCTGCCTTTTGGCCCAAGTAGATGTGTTGTGTTGTATATGTTTTTTCGAACTAGCTGTTGGGTAACCGGTTACGTGTTTTCGGGCGTAACCGGTAGCGCATGTTAGGCGAATTTTGGTTGTCGCGTGTTTGATCGGTGGGTTTTGTCCTCTATCGAATTAATGTATTCTGAGTTTTGTGCCACCGATTCACCTTCAATTCAGTTTTGTTTTGGTCCATTTCATTTCATTTTGTATTTACACAGTCGAGAGAGAGGGAGAAACGAAGAGAGAAGAGAGAGAGGGTTTCGTAATTGAATTTGAGAAGAAATCAAGACTGTAGGACCTTAATTCCTTGGTAAGTATATCTTATCCCTGTGTATCTAGGACTTAATTTGGAAGAATTGGGTGAGTTCTTCCCGGATTTGTGAACCATGGCTAGGGTTCCTCACCAAAATTTGTTTTGTATGATTTGATGAAGTGGGTTTAAGGATTTAATAAGGTTTTGATTCAATGGAATACATATTTTATGTTTAAAAGTTATGATAGATTCTTGCATATTCAGTAATCAATTTTGGTTGTTATTTGGCTAAGTGGGTACTCTGCTTCGATTTTGGGTTATAGAAAGCGAAGATGAACAGTATTCTGCAACTTTTTGATTAACAGTAGGGGTAACCGATTCAATATTTTGGTTGGGTAATCGGTAGCCCATATTTTTGGGTAACCGGTAGCGCATGTCATGGGGAAACCGGTTTTAGATGTTGTTTTTGGATAAAAATAAATGAAAATAATTATGAAATATAAATTAATGGATTAAAAATAAGATTATTAATTAATGAATAATTGATTGTATGAATTTAGGTGAAGTTAGTGACTAATTTATGTTTGTTATATATATTAAATCCTTTTGAATAATATATTGAGTTTGTTTCAGGGACAAGTAAAAGTGCATTCGACTTGTCAAAGAAATAATAAACAATTCTAAAGACTTGTGGTGAGTGGATCTGTAATACTTCTAATATTTAATTGTTCATACACCTTTGATTTGTTGATTAGTTGATAGGAATGCCATGCTTATATGATTGTTGTATGTTCACACTAACTTATGCCATATGTGAGTAGATGATTGGTGAGTTGTTAAAATATGAAAAACCATTAATAAATGGAATTGTGACTTGATTGGCCTTGGATGTGAAACAATTAATAAATGGAATTGTGACTTGGTTGGCCTTGGTAGCGGAAGCATAAATTTGCTAGCTACATGTAAAAAGAGAAATTAATCTCATTATGGTTGAAACTGCCTACCCTTAAGAGAATTAGAGAGAAGCTATATACATATCTATTTTGGATTGGATGTCCTTTTAAATAAATATGAATTCATGTTTTGAGTAGATTAACCATTTTTAATTTCATATCGTATGAATACTCTTGTGGTTGTTTATGCTTTGGTTAATTAAATATTTCTAGTATTCTTATCCACCCTGGGATTCGTCTTTGGATCCTAGTTCTTTGGATGCAGGAGGGATGTTTTGTTCTTATAGGTCAAGTCCACTTTTGGCCTAGGAAGGAGAGCTATTTTGGAGGTTTCTGGCAGTCTATCTTATCTTTTGTTGTGTAGGAACTGTGTTAGTGTATAGAGCTTAGATGAGCTTATTTCAGTTTTTATTTTGGAGGTTCTTTGGCTATGTAATAATGTAAGAAATGTTGGAGGTAGTAACTAACATGTTTTTATTTGAGGTTTATTTTTACGCTTATGTTATGGTTTGGAGTTATTTGTGAGATTTTTTGAGGCTAACTTGAGGTTAGTCCATCCTAATCCGGTATTCCGGGTCGGGGTGCGACAAGTATCCTGTCCAAAGTCCCAGATACCGGTAACTTGAGCAAAAACCCAGAAATCCAGCAGACTGGATTATCGATAACCCAGTTGTGCGGGTTATCGGTAACCAAGCACTCAATTTTAGCAAAAAATAAAAAAAAGGAAAAACAAGAAAAGAAAAGTGGAAATAAATAGAGAATGTTAATGTTTGGGTTATGCATAAAAGTTAATGAATATTAATCCAAAAATTATATTAATACATGTGGGAGAAAAATAATTCAATCCGCGACATTTTAAAGTGCATAAACCCTGTAAGAGGGTGTCAGTGAGTTTACTAGTTATCTTAAACTTTGTAGTTTATAATTGTGTTCCATATTATATATGTTTTACTTTAGGACTATTATGGAATGTAGGGGATGTTAGGAGCATGCTAGGATAGGAGGTTTTGGCGAATGTTGCGCTTGATGTAACCATTACAATTATGTGATTTAAAAGGTAATTAAAATTATTTTATGTTTAACTTAGAAGTATAATGAGCTGTGTACGGAATGTGGTGTTTATTGCTTTGTCTATTATAAGCATGAATAAAAGTGTAGTTAGAAGAAAGTTAGGCATGAGATGAGTTTTTGGGAAATGTCTTATGTACTTGAGGTACAGCCGTGACCAACGGTTAAATTGGGTGTACGTACTTAAAGTGCGGTCATGCTCATTGGTAAAATTGAGTGAATATTATCAAATATTACGTATCTAAAGTACGACCATGCTTATTGGTAAAATTGAGTGGTTTCTTGAGATGGTTGAGAGGGTTTGAGTTTTATGAGAATCTTCACTCATGTGTTATAAAATAGGATGAGCTTGAGATGGATCCTTATAGATTTTATGACAGAGTAATTAATGGATATTAAAATCCATAGATGAGTTGAGACGAGAAAGAGTTTAAAAAAAGTTTAAGATGAGTAAAAGAGATAAGAAGTATTAAGATGGGAATGATGTGTCACGCCGCACCAATTTAAATAAATTAAATTGGGTTATTATAAATTTTTTTAAAAGAGAAGAGGATGGAAAAATAATATATGTAGGGTGGTTAATAATATTTGAGGAATTAATGTTGAGTTGTAATTAAAATAATTACAAAATATACAAATATATGTATATTGGTTAGAGGAGTGGCACACAAGGGAAATTAGGCTTAGTAAGTAAGGGCAATGAGGTAATTAATGAAAAACATTTGTCATTAGGGTGAGAATGGGATGCTTACACACTCCCATTAGGGTTGATTACATGTTTTTGGTGGCTAGAGAGTGATTAGAGGGAGAGATTTTGAAGATTTGTCAAATCAAGACGTTGGTTGAAGTTTTTTTGAGGAAATCTCTTCTTCAACATTGTTCATAACATCCTAGAGGTAAAGTTTATGCATTTGGATTATTAATTTTGTGGGTCATTAGGTCCAGATTAAGGGTTTTTCCTTAATCACGATTAGTGACTGAATTCCTAGATCTACTTTGAAAAATCTAGTTTTTGGGTGGCCTAAAGTATGTTTTTGAAGTCCAAAGTTTAGTATGGTTTGAGGGTAATCTTAGAACACTTGTTTTGATGATTTGAGGCTTTTAAAATCGTATTTAGAGGAGTTTGGATTAAGAAAACCGAAAAAGATTAGTGTTTTTCGGAAATCTGCTGTTCTGCCAATTTCTGAGCAGAAGCTTTAGATACCGGTATCTTGGGTATTTAAGATATCGGTATTTAAGGTCATAGAGCAAGATATCGGTTTCTTAAAAATTTAAAATATCGATTTCTTAAAAAACTTAAGATATCAGTTTCTTACATGTTAAGATATCGGTATCTAGAGTTTGAAGGGAAGATATCGGTTTCTTAAAAATTTAAGATATCGGTTTCTTAAAAACTTAAGATATCAGTTTCTTACATGTTAAGATATCGGTATATAGAGTTTGAAGGGAAGATATCGGTTTATAAGGAATTTAAGATATCGGTTTCTTAGAACATTTAAGATATCTGTATCTGAGTGGCAGAGTTAAGATATCGATATCTTAAGCTTAAGATATCGATATCTAGAGGGTCTGATCCCAAAAATCTGTTAAGTTATAAGGCCCTTAATTAAGTGAAAATAAGACCTTTAAACATAATTCGGAATATATTAAGTTGATTAAGGCCCTTATAAGATGTTTTTAACTACAGATGAGGAGACGGGGCCTTCAAACACAAAGAAGTAGATTCATTCAAAGTCATCACATCTTGGTGAGTGTGTAGATGCCTTTTCATATATGTGCTTTATTGTCGTAGGTTGATAGCTGTATGTGTTAGATGATGGCATGCTTAGAATGTTAACCGTTTCTGTGATACGTGTTGAATGCATGCGAAGTATACGTTTCTGCTTTTATTCTATAGGAATGCCACTGCAAGTGGGAATACAAGCATGACTGAGAAGATTAAAATATAGTACCAATAGGTACAAAACTGTGGGCGGATTACCGTCGATTAAAG
>NMUG010013020.1:0-10215 GCA_002855965.1 Monotropa hypopitys
CCAGATACTTCATATCGGCCCGAGACGCGATGCACTTCGCCTTTGTCAGGGCATGATCGTCGTCAAACAAGACCATGGGCCCGTCGTCCTTCACTTGGACCTGCGCTACTTTGTCCTTACCACTCTCTTTAGAGGGGATCAATCTTCGTTTTCTCAGATCAGCCTCTGAGGGCTGTTCCAGCTCAACTATCGACTTTTTTATCTTGGCATCCTCTGTGGATGGAGCCGTAGCAGGAACGACGGTCAGAGGAAGGGACAAGGAGACAGCATGAGAGACACCCTCGGTGGTCCTCTTCCTCTTAACAGCAGCCTGGCCAGGGGCCAAATTCCCCCTATCCGCCTTCAGTTTGGCTAAGGCCTCTTTGCTCAGTTTGGGAGCCATTTTATGATCTGATGTCTCTACAGTGCCAATAACAAAGTAAGAGATTAGCTCACATCGAGATCTAAGGGGTACGGGCAAATACCTCTTTCTAAGAACAAGGCCTCACTTCCAACTTCGTGTCCAAGGAGATAAACAGAAAGACTTTCGGAGGAGACGAGCTGATCTGGGTCGTTAACACTATGTTTTTTGACACACTCAACATACTCCTTCTGCTCTAAGGAAACAGACGTCTTCCCCCTTGCTGAAACGCGTGGGGGAAATGAGTGTTAGAAAACATACATACAAGGGGGGAGTACACAATCAACTGAAGCAAATTGTTCAATGCTCACACAGTGACGAAGGAATTCCCCATTTCTCTTGAACGTGGTGGGCGAGCTCATCTTCCCAGCTCTGAAACTCCCACCCAGAGCCACTGATAAAGAAAAATTTGTCTTTCCATCCCTTGACTGCTAAGGGTAACTTTCCGACCACCGGAGGAGAGTGTGGTCTCTTGCTAAAGTACCACCATGCCTCGGTGTAAGGGACCTCTTTAATGGAAAATAAATCACAAAAGGAGGACACACTCAGAGACTTTTGTCCGTTTCACACAGCTAGCCACAAAATGGCGCAACTGATAAGAAGCCTATACCCGTTAGGGGCCAATTGCCCAGGGGCAAGGCCAAATTTAGAAAGAACTTTCCTTACAATTTTTGGGAAAGGAAGGCGTAGGCCAGCTTCCAGGGCATCCTGATAAATACAAATTTCACCAGGATAACTGTCACAACCCCTCTCATCAGAACGAGGAGCTCTGCGACAAACAGAATCGGGAATTTGAAATCGTCGGTGTATGACATCCAGGGCATCAGAATCCACAATGGAAGAATGGGAGAGAGCAGAACAATAGAACTTCGTTCTAGAGTACAACGGAGCAGGCCATTGCCCAGAAATCCCAACCGGTTCATCTTCTAGGGAAGTACCTGTTTTGGCTAAAATCTTAGTTCCGCGACCCATGAGGGGCACCTCCTCCTCCGTATTCTCACTCATGGTTACTGTGAGTTCTAAATCAGACATACCTCTAGGACGACGAAAGCAAATGGGACTGGAGAAGGAGAGAGGACGTACCTAGGAAGCGAATGAAGGGTTCTCAACAAGTCTTGAGGGAAGATGCAGAGGGATGCTTTTCTAAAAGAGGGTGAGAGAATTGGACACGCCTTACCTAGAAAAAGGGAGCGACGCCAAACCTCCACCATCCCCTTGCTCCTATCTGGACGGGTCTAAACGGCCCACGCGGCATACTCGGGACGTTTCATATCGCGCATTTAATGATCACGAGTACCTATGAAGCAGCGGCGCTATTCTAAATGTGTTTTTACCAAAATAGCCTTTTTGCCTATACCGGTAAAAACAGGGGAGTAGCTGATATGTGGTACTGGGCTAAGAGCTCAGTACTACAGCTAGGACCTCAAGTCAGCCCTGGGCTTGTACCTCAGCACTGCAGGACAGACCTCAGGTTAGCCCTGAGGTCATAATCATGCTGACCCAACCAAAGGGACCTCAGCTCAGGGTATTCTGACCAATCTTTTCCGCCTCATCACCGTTTGAAATAAGAACTCTACAAAACCCAGAACGGAAATACGAGATATCAGCCTACAATCACGAGAGCGTGCGTAGTGGATAAGGAAATGTTGCAGATATTCTCGGAAGCCTTCCTAAAATAGAGGAGTGGTATATAATGCTGGAGATGGCTATGATAACAGGTACGAAACACTTTCAATACGCAGTTCTCTCTCTATTCTCCCTTTCTCTTTCCTGATAAACTCAACTAACTTGATCGTCGGAGGTTATTTGGCAGGCACCAAGCCGGTGTCAAGTTTCGTGTGCAGGGCTCCCAGTCAAGCAGAGGAAGAACCAGAAATCGACGTCATCAGTATGTGTTTTCAAATATTAATTAATGTAAGTCTAAGTGAGTTTATATACACCTAAGTGATTTAATCCATAAAAAAGATAATCAAAATTCATTAATCAATTAATCAGTAATTGTCATTTAGAATGAGACATTTTCAATGATTGGGAAGTATTTTAATACTCTTATCCCATATTGAAAAATGTTAGATTTAAAGTAGGTATATTTATTGTATTATGTGATTAAGTATCAAACATATATGAAAAATAAGATAAAGTGTGCTTTAAATATTTTTTTACATGTGCACACATGCACATGAGCCACTGTCGGCTGCTCAGTCAGCCGTGACCCGGTTTTGTGTTTTGGGTTTCGAATCCGTGTCTCATGGGTTCGTGGGTGATAGGTGACACTATGCAAGACCTTCATATTATAAATGTATTCATTTGAGTTAATAAATAATTATTAATAAAATAAAATGAGATTAAAGGGGTCCCCAAATTTGGGTTAATTAAAATTTATAGAAATTAATGGAGAGTGAAATAATTATTGGAGAATCAATAATTAAATTTGGGCCTAATTAAAATTTTAAAAAGAGTAATAAGCTTTATAAATAAACTAAATAAGGTGTGGGCGTAAATGAAATGAAACAAAACTTGAGGGGATTTAATGTAATTTTGTTAAGAAAAATAAAAAACGAAAATACAGTCGGGGACAGCTGCCCCCCAAATACACTATACGTGTATGTATTTCGGGTGGGGGGGAGCTGGGGAAACCAACTCAAATTGGAACCGAAATCACGAGAGAGTGAGAGAGTGCAGAAATTGAGAGAGAGAGAGAAAGTGAAAGAGAGAGAGAGAGAGTAGAGGGAGAAGAGACCGAGATGCGATTGGAGGAGAAGAGAAGAGCAGGTGTGCGAGAGGAAGAAGGGGAGAGAGAGAGAGAATCGTGCAGTGCGAAGGAGGGAGAGAAAGGGGGAAATCGTACGAGAAAGAGAAGGAAGACGAGCGGCGGCAGCGGTATAGCAACAACGACGAGCGGCGATGCTGGGTTGTGCACCTTTCGCATTTGTATCTTAAGCACAAGTGGTGCATCCATCAGCTATCGTTGAATTCTAGTAAGATATGAAATTTTGATTTTCCTTGTTGTGTCATTCATTACATACTCGTATGTTAAATGTTTCATCAGTCATTAGCAAAAAGGTCATGGACCTAAGAAGCGACATCATCAATTAATTGCGGGAAAATTTGGGTACGAATGCATATTGACATTTAGATGTGGTGTGAGTATGATGCTATGTCATGTTGTTTGGGCTAGTACATATATATTTTGGTGTGTGTAAGTATCTCCCTTGACTATGTGATATATGTTTGACGTGTGTGAATTAGTTTGAGAAGAGCTACTAGCCGGGACATCTCAAAACAAATCACCAATGTCATATGGTTATCACATTAGGACATGTGTGTTGTGTTGTATGCGTGGGTGAATATCTTGGAGCATGTAGGTGCATTAAATGATGAGTGCTAATGGTTTAAAATTTTTGGGGTGTTACAGCTTATTATTCCTTTAGGATTTTCAAATAAAAATCAAAACATTCAAATAATTAATTCCGAGATTCAGGTCACTAGCGAATTAACTAACCATGTGATTTGTATCAAGGAAATAATTTGTGAGTCGATTTTTGCTAGATTGCTTATTATTCCTTTGGGATTTTGAAATACAAATCAAAACATTCAAATAATCAATCCCTAGATTTGGGTCATTAGCGAATTAAGTAACCAGTGATTTGGATCAAAGAAATAATTGGTGAGCCGCCTTTTGCCGAATTGCTTGTTATTCATTTGGGATTTTCAAACAAAAATAAAAAACATCAAATAATTAATCCCAAGATTCGAATCACTGGAAAATTAAGTAACCGAGTGATTTGGATCAAGGAAATACTTTGTATGTCGGTTTTTACCAGATTACATATTGTCACCGACCATGCCGCTTTGTGGTACCTTCTTGAGAAAAAAGAGAGCAAGCCAGGGTTGATAAGGTGTTGCTACAATAGTTCGATATAGAAATTCGAGATAAGAAAGGATCTGAGAACTCTGTAGCCGACCACCTCTCAAGGATCGTGGTAGAGAACACTTGTGCCACCTTACCCTTAAAAGACTCATTTCCAGACGAGCAATTTTTTGCGGTGAGCCGAGTACATTCTCTCTGGTATGCATATATCATAACCTACCTTGCCACAAGTGCATTTCCTTCTGCATGTTCCAAGTCTGACAAGGACCGATTCTTTGCACAAGTGAGGTATTATTTTTGGGTGGATCCGGAGCTTTTCAAATTATGCTTAGATCAAATAATTCAAAGGTGTGTCCCCGAGTGTGAGTTTCACAGCATGTGTCTGAGTTGGTTGGCTGTATGGGTGTATGATTGTGCTGGTGTGTACCTGTGTTGGGTGTCTGTGTTGGGGTGTGCTTGTGTTGGTGTTGGCTTTGTTTCTGGAAGAAGGGATAGGCTGGTCTGGCCTTCCAAAAGAAAGGAAGAGGAATTGGCTTGGATTTTCGGAAATGGGGTGAAGATTTGTGGGAATAGGAGAAGGAGAAGGGATGCCAGGAGGTTTGGTCTTCCAGAAATTGGAGTTCCAATTTCTGATAAAGCAGAAGGAGGAGGGAAATAGGGTTTCTAGTTTACCATAATAGAGAGAACGGAGGCCTGGAAATGGGCTTGGTCTTTCAGAATAAGAGGAAGGCAAGTGTGGAGAACAAAGAATCACCAAATAAAGGAAAGGGAATCATCATTTAAGTGGTATCGGTGAGTGTATGGATGTGTATTTCTTTAGTACGTGCATATGTATTTTTGACTTATTCTTGTAATTATATCACATTGGAAAGTGCATTGGCATGCATTGATTTATAACATTCATACAAATGATTTTGGAAAGTATTTGGCCTTTGGGCTTGGTTTTTGGAAGGAAATGGCCTTCGGGCATTGTTTTGTAGAGGTTTGAAAAGGTATATATGTGTATATACTATTAGGAAATTGTTTCCTTGTAAAACATATACGGAACTGTGGTGGATGGTGATTTGTGCCTATATGGCCACGAGGGATGCCCCTTACATGTTGATACTGGGTTGCAATATCAGTGACATGTTGGAAATGGAATTGTGGTTCTATCTTTCTAGTGACATGTTGAAACTGGGTTACGATCTCAATGATATGTTGGAAATAGACGTGTATGTGATAGCTATTTTATGCTCAAATGCTTTTAAAAAAGGGACTGTGGGTCCAAGATATATCTATGTATGAGAAATGCATGTGATGCAAGGTTCTGGAAAGAAAGGGGACTTGAGGGTCCATGTTTAGAAAGTGATTTGTTCTCATGACTTGGTTAAGTCAATTGAATGAGATGCATCTTTCCTTACTTGTTGTTTTTCAAAGTATTTTACTTATGCTTACCTTGCATTGGAATAAGAAATATATTATTCACACTCTGTTTCCTTGTGTTTTTGGATACTTGGAAAGCAGGTCATGGTAAGTAGCGATCCACTATAAGGCTTGGGTGTTGGTGGTGAGTAGAAGAAAAGATGTTTGTCTTGGAAACATGTCCACATATCCTATTTGTTTAGATTATGTAGTGACATTTATAAGGCTATGTAATGAACTTATGTTAGCAATGTTTTGGGATTCATACTTGTAAGGTCATGGTTAGTTTGTCTTATGTTGGTACTTAAACAATTGTGTTGACAATGACTTAGTTTGATAGAATGATGTACTACTTGGGTTTTATTTTGTAGTTCAATAAAAGAAAATTTTTATTCCGCATTTTTTTATGGTTTATTAGTGAGGGATGTTACAACTTGGTATCAGAGCTTGGGTTATAGGTCCAAGTTAGGGGACCATATGACTAAGTGGAATTATACTTGAGGTGTGTGATTGAGGTAAAGTGTTGGAAGTATAGTATTAGTGTTTTGTGACTATTATGTGTGTCTTTGACATCCATGGGACTTGCCATGAAATCTGATTGGAAGGATGCCTGATCAACATTCTCTTCTAATAGGAAGTCTTGAGAAGTTAAGTGCAAAAGCATAGTATAACAAAATTCTAAGGGTTAGAGTGGTTAGGGGTAAATCAAAATGTCTTTCTTCAATGGAAGAATAACAAAAATGTCGATAGAGGTACGGGTACTAGACTCCTAGAATGATTTAGAAGACTTTGTTGTACCGAGTTTGAGGGGTCAAATGATCCTAAGATAGCGGAGGAATGGTTGAAAGAGGTGGAGTTAGTACTTGAGACCATGGGAGTTGTGGGTGATCAAAGGGTAGTGTTAGCTACCTTTCTTTTTAGAGGTGAGGCGAGGAATTGGTGGAACTCGTGTAAGAGGCTGGAGGGGACACTGGCGATTGGAGTTGAGCTGAATGCTCCTAGGGTCATCACTTGGGAGAGGTTTGTGCAAGGGTTCAATGACCATTATTATCCGGAGAGCTTTCGGTATGACCAAATTGCGGCCTTTACCAATTTGAAGCAAGGTGGAATGTCAGTGGCCGAATATGAGGCCAAATTTGTGGAGTTGTCTAGGTATGCACCAGAAATGGTTAATACGGATGGATTGAGGTGTAGTTGGTTCCGTATGCATTTAATACCTTTGATGTATACTAGACTTTTGTAATTTTGGGAGAGAAATTTTGCGGACTTAGTTGACATGGCAAAGAGAACATGGGTTGATTTTTAAAATTCTCGAGCAAGGGAGGAGAATAGGAAGAGGTCGAGGAATGATTCTTATGAAAAATCCAGAGGGAGTGGATATAAGGGTGGTAATTTCAAGTCGAGGTTTAGTAAGAATCATAGTGGTGGAGGCAATGCTAGCCAAGGGAGTGGTTGGAAGAGTAAGCAAAAGGTGAGTGTGAATCAACCATCGGGATCAAATGGGAAGGATTTTGTGAGGAAGTGTTTCAAATGTGATTCGCCGAATTATTTGTCAAGAGATTGTAGTAAGGGTAGGAGTGATTTGAAATGCTTCAAGTATGGGAGTAATGGGCACCAGGCATATCAGTGTGGATAGATAGAAGTGTTAGTGGGCAGCGTATCCAGGGAAGCAAACAAAGGCACAACGGGTTAGTCGGCACATGGCAGAGTTTTTGCTTTGGATCGACAAACAGCGCAGGCAAATCCGGATATGGTGACAAGTACGATTCGTGTATGTAATCTTTATGTACGATGTTTGATTGATTCTGGCACTACACATTCTTTTGTTTCTTTTACATTTGGTGCACGTATGGATAGAACCTTGTCATCTCTAGGCCATACTTTATTTGTGTCAACACCTATGGGGGATGTGGTAGAACTTGAGTCTTTTTATCTGGGTTGTGAGATTTGTGTGGGTGGTGAAATATTGTTAGCGGATTTGATACCCCTAGCCATGACAGATTTAGATGTGATTTTGGGTATGGATTTTCTATCTACTCACTTTGTCGTGATTGATTCCGTTAGTAAGGAGGTATTGTTTCGTATTCTGGGTAGATCACCTATAAAGATTTGTGGGGATAGTGTGGAATTGCCTAAATGTGTCATTTCTTCTTTGAAAGCCACGTCATTGTTGAGAAAAGTGTTGTGAGGGATTTCTAGCATATGTGGTTGATGCAAGTAAAGAGAATAAAAATATTTGTAATATTCCTGTGGTGAGAGATTTTCAAGATGTGTTTCCAGAGGATTTGCTAGGGGTGGTACCGGATAAGGAGATAGAGTTCACTATAGGGTTAGTCCCAAGCACAAGTCCTATATCTATTGCTCATTATAGGATGGAACCTGTGGAACTATATGAACTCAAAATGCAGTTGAAGGAATTGATTGACAAGGGCTTTGTTAGGCCATGTGTGTCTCCTTGGAGAGCACCCGTTTTGTTTATAAAGAAGAAGGATAGTTCAATGCGAATGTATATCGATTATAGGTAATTGAATAAAGTGACGGTGAGAAACAAATATCCTTTGCCTAGACTAGATGATCTTTTTGACCAACTTCAAGGAGTCTCCGTGTTTTCAAAAATTGATTTGAGGTCGGGGTACCATCAGTTGAATGTTAGAGATTGTGATGTAGCCAAAACCGCTTTTAGAACTCGTTATGGCAATTATGAATTCCTTGTTATGCCATTTGGGTTGACTAATGCATTTGTGGTATTTATGGATTTGATGAATAGAGTATTTCAACCCTATTTAGATTCCTTTGTGATAGTGTTCATTGATGATATTTTGATTTATTCACATTCAAATGAAGAGCATGAGTATCATTTGAGGTTAGTCTTGCAAAAATTGAGGGAGAAGCAACTTTTTGGGAAATTTAGCAAATGTGAATTTTGGCTCGATCGAGTGGTGTTTTGGGACATGTCATCTCTAGTGAGGGAATTTGTGTTGACCCTAAGAGAAATGAGTCGGTGGTAAATTGGGAAAGACCAACTAGCATCACGGAGATTCATAGCTTTTTGGGTTTGGTCGGCTACTATAGACATTTCATTGAGGGATTCTCGTCAATAGCGATGCCTATGACTATGTTGACTAGAAAAGGGATGAGATTTGAATGGTTCGAGGATTGTGAAAATAGTTTTCGATTATTGAAAGAGAAATTGGTTTAGGCACCGGTGTTGACTATTTTGGAGGGCACAGAAGATTGGTAATTTATAGTGATGCCTCTTTTAGTGGGTTAGGTTGTGTTTTAATGCAAAGGAGGAGAGTAATTACTTATGCATCGAGGCAATTGAAAAATCATGAGAAAAATTACCCTGCCCATGACCTATAATTGTCGGCCATCGTATTTGCACTTAAACTTTGGAGACATTATTTGTATAGAGTGTCTTGTGAGATCTATACCGATCACCAAAGTTTGAAGTACTTATTCACTCAAAAAGAATTAAATTTGAGGCAACGGAGATGGATAGAGTTGATAAATGATTATGATTACAAAATTCATTATCACCCGGGGAAGGCAAACGTTGTGGAGGATGCCTTGAGTAGGAAATCGATGGGCAATGTGTCTTGTTTAACTTGTGCTCGAGTAGAGAAATTTTCTGAAATGAGGAGTTTAGGTTTGAAATTATATTTGGGAATAAATGAGGCACTTGTGGCTAAACTCGTTGTTAGACCGTTATTCTTAGACCAAATCAGAGAGGGTCAGAAAAATTATGTATTTTTAGAAAATGTACGTCAACAAATCTTGTTGGGAGAAAAGTCGAAATTTAGTATTCGAGGAGATAATATGTTGATGTTTGAGAGCGATTTCTCAACTGGAGGCTTCCCGTAAACACATCTCTGGCATGAAGGAATAACTCCAGGAGGTCGGAATCACTTTGAATGAAAAGGACAAAGAAGTAGTCGGGCTGAAGGTGGAGAATGCGAGGCTGGTGGCCGAAAGAGAGAAATTGGAGGTGGAAAATGCAAGAATGGTGGCCAAACTTGAGGCCTTGAAGACGAAATATGAGGCTGAAGTCCGGGCACTGAAGGAAAGAAAATTTAAACGAGGGCTATGAAGAGGCCGAGGGAATCTATGAAACACAGGTCAAAGGCATTCGAGAGCTGGCCTTCAAAAAGGGCTGGGTCCATGGCTCTTCGGTGTGCCAGCAACAAGGATGACCTGGCCGTCATGAATCAAATTCCGGTCTATAATTCACTGCTCCTACTAACTTGTCTTGTGGCCCCTCCTTCTTTGGTGGACCCTTCTGTTAGCCCTAATATTTTGATGATGCTTTTATGTGATTTTATATTGATTTATTGTCACAAATTAAGAATTGATAAAATGATTTAATTGTCAATTATTCTAAATGAATAATTCATCTCATTAATCTAGATAATGATTAATCAAATTGAGTAATTCAATTCATGATATTCATGCTTAAATGTTACAATTAATCTTGTGATTAATTTTTGTGATATCTTAAATTAATCAATTTAATGTTCTTAGAAATTTAATCTTGATTAAA
>NMUG010013021.1:0-10216 GCA_002855965.1 Monotropa hypopitys
GAGTGAATCGGCATGACCCGAGTCCCAAGGCATTCCAGTGATCTGAGTCTGACAGCTACTGCAAGCTTTCACTTCAGAGTACGAATCGAGGAATTTGGTTTTGTATTTTTAAAGTATTTTTAATAATTTTCAGTCGGACTGAACTTCGACTGAGAAAACGTTTTTTGAAAAATTGCCGGAATATGTTTTGACCGGGCTATGGAAGAAGGATTTATTTTTACCAATCGGACAAAGCTTCGACTGGGTTTTGAAAAATGGGGGAAGGGATTTTTACTTTCTTTAAGTGAGAAAAATCCTCCCGGGATATCGAGTGCTCCAGAAATGATCCAAGTCACAAGGCATTCCTTCGATCCGATTCTGACAGCTATTGCAAGCTTTCACTTTAGAGTACGGATGCTGGATTTTTGTTTTGTTTGAAAGTGTTTTGGGGAAAGTGAAAGTTAATCGCTAAAGAGAGATAGAATGTATATGCTGTAATATATATATGGACATGGGGTATAAGATATCATATATATAAACTGAGCTGGATATAGTCCGAGCTAGACGGCAGTACATATATAACAAATAAAATATCATATATATAAACCGAGCTGGAGATATTCCGAGCTAGACGACAAGTACATATATAACAGTTAAGGTATCGTATATATAAACCGAGCTGGATATATTCCGAGCTAGACGGCAGATATTCTAGGGCGAAGACGTTTTTATGTTTTTCTCGTATGCGACAGCGGAGCCGGCATAGCCAAGTATGTGCCGAATTCTAACGAGGAGAAAGACATAAAGTAACGAAATCTTTAACAGATATATGTTTGAAAGCATAAAAGACAAATATTAAAAAATTGCGATAAATAGATTAATTGTATCTGTACAAATCGGGGAGACGACTTCTCTAGATAGCTTTTTTAAAACATAGTAGGGTATAGTATCGGACGCGGCCGAGTGACTGATACCGAACTATGGATTAGAAGACTATCAAGAGTCTCCCGAGAGTAAGAGGCAAATTAATTTACCGAAGAAAGATAAGCTCGAGATACTTCAAGAATGAGGCTTGTTCTTGGTTGGATTTTGGTTTTTCGGATTTTTGGTCGAAGTTTGGGTAGTTTTTGGAGGATTTTTGAGAGAAAATACCTGAAGCTTCTGTTTACACTTAGCCGTCCCCTTGGAGAACTCTGACTTTAACATTTTAAATTTGATATTCGTGATCGCTGGGTTGCATCATGAATTTAGCAAATATCCCGGGCATGTTTCGGACACTTCCCGGAAAAACCCTAAAATACGGCTCTGGCATTCTGACTGAAATGAGAAGCGGTTGGTGCACCTCCTGGGTTGCTCAACTTCCAGAAAATCTGTTCCGTAGGGAATGTCAGACTTTGAAGATGAGGTCTGTGCAAAATAATGAATTCTGGTGCTGGATCGGATGGAGACAGTTTTTATACCGGCTTCTCTGTAATATGCTTGTCTTCGATATTCTCCTCAGAAAAAGAATTTCAGACGTTCGTGCATGATTCTGCCTGTGCCGGCCTGTTTGCCTATTCGGATGTGGTTTCTGTGCCGTCCGTTTGAAATTTGTCCCGACTGGTGCATCGGAATAGAATTCTGAGACGGGTAAATGTTCCTTAACACTTTACCGTTGCGAGTTCATCGTTTCAAGATTTTTGACTGCGGTCGGGGCTGTTCGCGAGAGGTAGGAACATTCCGGATGTGTATATGGACATCGGCGAAGGCCGTTTTGCTAATTCTAAACTTGTGGGGGCTGAACCAAAATTTGGGTATCAACAACTGCCCCTTTTTGTGTATGTTGCGTAGTAATGGTAGATAAAGACTAATTGATGCGTGAAATTTTGACTCACGGCTTATATGTTTCTGATTTTTCCCGGTTCCTTAGAGGAATTTGACATCTACTGGCAGAATCGGAAATTTTTTTGGAGTTGCCGACGACGCAGATCTGACTCATCGAAGTTGCATTTCGGACCGACGTGTCGCGTTCAGGGCAAATCTGATCCCCTCCCGAATAAAGCCAGAAGCTGCCCCTTGGATGCCAGCTGGGTGCGCGGCTCGAGGCTGATAGCATTTAATTTTTTGACCGATGTCGCAACTATAGTTGCGACATATAGCGTATTTAAGGGGCCGCGGAGGCAGTGAGCCTCCATTCAATTTTCAAGCTTCTAAAGACTTTGAGAAACTTAGCAGAGCTCTGATTTCACTCGGATTTCATTCGACGACGTCCCGGTGCTTGATCCCTTGATCGATTCACTCCTGGCGGACTCAGATCTGATCATACAAGTAAGTAATTGACTATTTTTCTTCCCTGCTTTCGGTAATTTTGAATACCTGTACTAGGAAATACGCTAATTAGTCGAAAACCTGCATTTCTGTCATTAAGTAGTAAACGTGCATCGCTAGTGTTTATAGCCGTTATGATGTCCGTTTATGAATTTCTCGCACTTTGGGCGGTAACGAAAATTTTATAAATGTCGTTTTAAACTCGACTAGGGCGATCGTTAGTGAGATTATGCCGTTAGGATTTTGAACGGGATGACCTTAGAAAGATGTCTTTTAAAATTTTTCGCATAATAACCGCAGGAAGATGTTATTCGCGATGTCTGACGCTTAACAATATTTATAGAAAAGTAATATCGAAATTTTTGTGAACAGGCGATTATGATCGTGAAAAATGCATTTTTGAAAATTTGTCGGACAATCCGTGGGGAGATATCACCTTTTGGAACATTTAGGACTTGACGGTAATTGTAGGAAAGTATTACCGAAGTTTTCGTAGGTTGACGATCGTACTCGTGACAACGTTTTTTTTTGAAAAAGTATTTGTCGGATGACCAATAGAAAGTTGTCACCGAAATTTTTTTGATACTTTAATTTCGACACTATGACCATTGGTAGATATCACAGTGTTTTGAAAATTCGATTTTGACGGACTGCCTTAGAAAGGTGCTATCGTTGACATGATTTTGAAATCGGTAAATCGTGGGTTAATAAGATATCGTTGTAAGTGGATTAATAATCGTAGAAATATATTATTAAAATTATGCAACTCTGAAACTTGAACGATAACCGTAGTAAGATATTATTGTAAGTAATATTCGACAATCAATTAGTAACCGTAGGTAAATATTACCAAAAATTTTCTGAGCTGAGTAACTTGACCGATAATCATAGAAAGATACTATCGAAAGCAAAATTTTTTTTGCCCCGAGTAATAACAGTAGGGAGATGCTACCGGGATTTTGAAAATCCGCAACCGTAGAGAGAATTTACAGAATTTTAAATTTGATGACCTTAGAGAGGTGTCACTGGGAAGAGATTTTTTTTCAGGAATGAGGACCTATGGCCTTAGAAAGATGCCGTCGAGGTCCCGGATATATAAATCTATAGTCTTACAGAGATACTACTGAAAGTGTTTTCTGTAAATTTGGAACTGTGGCCTTAGGAAGGTGCCATCTGAGCTTTTGAAAATATAAACCTGTGGCCTTAGATAGATGCCATTATATGTTTTGCAAATACGAACTCGGAGCCTTAGTTAGATGCTGCAGAGGGTTTGAAAATTGTAACATATGGCCTTAGAAAGATACCACTGTAGGTTTCGAAAAATTTGAAACCGTAGTCTTAGAAAGGTACTACTAAGTCTTTTGAAAATATAAGCCTGTAGTCTTAGAAAGGTACACCCTAGGCCTTTGAAACATTTAGCCGGTGGCCTTAGTAAGGTACCACCGTAGGTTTCGAACAAAGATTTGGAATTGTAGTCTTAGAAAGGTACTACTGAGATTCTCGGAAATGCCGACCTATATTCTTAGGAAGGTGCTACCTCGGGCTTTCAGAAGATTTAACCTGTGGTCTTAGGAAGATACCACGTAGGTTTTAGAGAACTTAACGTCGTAGTCTTAGAAAGATGCTACTCGGACTTTCGGTAATGCTAGCTTGTAGTCTTAGAAAGGTACTACCTTGTGCTTTCGAGCGTTTTAACCTGTGGCCTTAGCAAGGTACCACTGTAGGTTTCTGGAATTTTAACTCTGTAGTCTTAGAGAGATACTACTTGGACTTTCGGAAATGCTAGCCTGTAGTCTTAGAAAGGTACTACTTTGTGCTTCCGAGTGGTTTAACCTGTGGCCTTAGCGAGGTACCACTGTAGGTTTCTGAAAGTTTCGAATCTATAGTCTTAGAAAGATACTATCAAGATTCTTGAGAATATAAACCTGTAGTCTTAGAAAGGTGCTACCTTAGGTTTGCGATATATAACTCCGTAGTCGTAGACAGATACTACCGGGATTCTTAAAAACGTAAACCTGTAGTCTTAGAAAGATACTACCTTAGGTTTGTAAAACATAACTCCATAGTCGTAGAAAGATACTACCGGGAATAATAAATCTGAAACCGTAGTCTTAGAAAGATACTACCTTAGGTTTTTGTTCTTGCAGTCGCGAACTTGTAGTCTTAGATAGATACTAGCAATGTTCCTTCAGATCTGAATTTGTACCGGTAATCGTAGTAAGATATTACCAAGTCTATTAATTTTTGCCCCAGGTTATAACCATCGAGAGGTATTACAACTTAGGATTCGGGAATAATTGTATATATTGATAATCATAGAGAGATATTACCAATCTTTTAAGTTCACCGTGTTGTAGCTTTCGTTACCTGAATTTGCGTCATTTGACTATCAGGGTTTAATGATTTTCTTTCTTTTCTTTTGTAGGATGACTTCTCGGCATAGACCAGGGAAGGAGCCTACGGATGAGGCTGGACCTTCTAGACCTGCTGTGGAGGAGAGAGGGGAGTCTCCCGCGGACATCGATGATATAGACTTTGGGCCTGATCCTAGCGACGTGGTAGTACCATGATCCAGATATGTCGAGACCTTTTCCCCAGATGGTGTGGGGTTACAGCTGAGAGGGACGATGGTTCCTGAGGAGCTTCGGAGGGCCATCTTGCGTGTTTCTGATACACCGCTTTTGATACAGCTCCGGTCCCATCCGTCCATGTATCTGAGGGCTCGGGTAGTTCCCCTGGAGAGACCTTTTCGAGGAGCGTGGTTCTAGGCGGTTACCACCTGCAACTGGGCGCATCCTGTATATAGAGACTTTTTGATCGAGCAGGGGTTTGCGATTTCTTAGCCATTCCTCCATTTCGCTCGAAGCACACTTTACTGAGGGCCCTTGCCGAGCGTTGGTTCCGTGAGACCAACATGCTCTATTTGGGCGACTGTGAGCTAGGCGTCACTCTTTTCGAGTGGGCCGTTATCACAGGTCTGAGGTTTGGCGGTGACCCTGTCCAGAGGACGACGGGGACCGAGGATGACATCGAGAGGGTATTGAGCATCTCCCCACATGAGATGAATGGGAGACAGATCCCGGGTTTAGCACTGCGGAGCAGAGATTTCTTCTATGCCTTAGAGACACACGGCCCTGAGTTGTTCAAACGGCGGCGTCGATTGCTCTTGTATCTGATAGTGTCATACTTTTTATGCAACAACGGCACACTATTCTCGGTTGCTTATGTCGGGATAGTTGACTTCCCAGATGGTGCCCTCTTTGACTGGGGGTCTTTTACTTTTGCCTCCTTCCTCCAGGCTATGAGGAGGAGAGTTAGCTGCCCTTCAATGACACAGTTAGGATTTTGGCCCTTTCTCCTGTGGTGGTCTTTTGAGCATTTGAGCGTAGGGCGCACCCTTCCCACTGACCTAGGACATGACGTCCCTAGGGCTCTGCGGTGGCCGCGTCCATCTGCGCAGTCTTTGGATCTATTGGACTTTGTGACACTTTGCTCTCAGTTAGAGCTGGTCACGCCAGACGATGTCATCTGGCAACCGTTTTATCTGTTAGCATTGGGAGGCGATTATCGCATCGAGATCTACTTGTCATCTCGGCGATGTACTTTCTTCTCCTACTCTTCTTGGGAGCTGTACATGGGCAACCACTGCTCGTGCCAGACGACAGGAGGGGTTCTGATCCCCAGATGCCCGTCTGCTGCTACTTTCGGGCAGGCTTGGTCTCCAGTCATGGGAGATTATAATGTTGCTGGGTTCATGGTGCGGGGAGACTATACTGCCTGGTTCCGGAGTATATCCATCGACCGCTTCACCACTACGACCACAGTTCGAGGCGGAGATTCGATCGGCGCTGAGCAGGAGTGCTTCTTTCGGATGATGAGGGGTGCAGATAGCAGAGCCTAGTCTTCTCAGTCCATTCTAGAGGATGAGCAGGTGAGATTTTTTCAGGCCTACCAGTAGTGGAGTGCTCAGCAGAGAGGAGCACCGCCAGCCCAGTTTCCCCCAGATGAGGTACGTAAACATAGTAGTTTACTTTCTGTTTCTGTCATTTCATAGATCTATGTAGACCTATCTTTACCGTTTTTCTGTTTCTAATAGATTTGTTTTTGTGTTTCAGGCTGCCTCAGACCCCCTAGAGATTCTACTGATAGCAGACCCAGACGTCACAAATGACAAGATGATGGCATGGCAGGGGTACCTGATGTACCTGCAGCACAGGGACATAGATTTTTTTATGTTTTTGCAGCAGATATGCATTGTATAGCTTTGTTTTTTTTTTTCAGTAGGACACTATGTAGTTAGTCTTTTTTGTTCTTCTTTTGTTAGCATGACACTCTGTGTAGTTAGCCATTTTTGTTCTTCTTTTTATGATAGAAACATTCTGCATGCAATGTAATATATTTATGTTTGTCTCTTTTTTTACTTCTGTTCATACTTCTTTTTCTTAGTCTACCGTTTTGTACTGCATAGACATGTAAAAAGAAAGATATTGATGCTCTGTTTTCCTCTTGTAGGAAAATGTCATTCACACCTGCCTTTGTTGCGCTACTGGTTGCTTGGTGGGCATCTTTTGCCCCAGATGGGCGTCTTTTGTTCGAGCAGTTATTCGGTGGGATGACTAGTCTTTTGACCATTCGCGTTACCCCGGACTTTCTGCTAGCTTTGGTGAGGTATTGGATACATACCTTGAACATGTTCCGTTTCGGCCTTCATGAGTTGACTCCAACTTTAAAGGAGTATCATTTTGCCTTGAGGATGCAGCCTTCTTTGGAGACCGTGACCCGCATATTCCCTGATCGGAATGCTAGGACGGCTTTTTGCGCATTGACAGGCCTAAAAAAGGCTTCTCTGATTTCTGATGATATTGATGGGATTCCGACTGTACGGCCTGACTTTCTGTGGAGCCTATTTGGAAATGAGGTTTATTATGATCCGCGAGGGGCTGTTTTTGCCAGACTACCTGACAGCCATGCCGGTTCTCACAGACGCGTATATGCTTTCACTTTTGTATTGTTGGCGGGGCTATTCTTCTCGAGATATGATAGGCATTTGGATCTGCGAGTAGTTTTCTGGGTGGATGCTGTGATCGAGGGACAGACCATCATGCCAGTGATTTTGGCAGAGACGTACATGGGACTGACCCTATTTTTACTATCCTATGATTCTCGTGCCTGTGGTGGCGTTGAGTTATTATATGTATGGTTGCTTACTCATATTTTCAGGAGTCACTCTTCACGTCCGAGGTGGTTCATTGACATGCCCTTAGTGCTCTTGACCGAGCGAATTGTTGGTTTACGATACATCCCTCAGCGGTTGAATGCTTGGACAGTGGCTTTGGACAACATTACACCGGATACCATTGTTTGGGATATCGGCGTTTTTAGTGCTATGGAGCACGCAGTGACTGTATATGGGCTAGGCTTATCCTTTCTGCCCATTGTTGGTTTGTACGGTGTGGTGCCGTATTATGGGTGCCGAGTCCTTAGACAGTTCAGGCTTGACCAGGATATTCCGGTCTCTTCTTCGCTTTTTGATGGCAACAGATACCATTTTGATTTTGCTAGTGATTTTGCTCATCCTTTGGTTGGAGAGGCTTCTGCTTTATGGGATCGGAGAGTTATGATTTCATTTGCCTGGACCAGTGATACTCCTTGTATCTCGGAGACGTATCTGTACTAGATCGCATCAGAGATTGATCGTCAGGCTGGCATGGTAGCCACTTTCCTAGCATATTTGGATCAGTTTCTGTTACCGCATTGGTCCTCATACTTGTCATCACAGACTTTGAGCTATACGAC
The DNA here is from genome assembly GCA_002855965.1 of Monotropa hypopitys. NCBI lineage: Eukaryota > Viridiplantae > Streptophyta > Magnoliopsida > Ericales > Ericaceae > Monotropa > Monotropa hypopitys. The sequence continues at coordinate 8,083 of NMUG010013021.1, forward strand.
ACAGATGATGGATTCACATTCTCGGCTGGTGAGAGAGATAGGGCCATTCGGCGGGTTTCGTCTCTTACTGGGGAGCGAGATTCTCTTCAGAGAGATGTCGATCACTTGTCCCTACAGCTATCGAGTATGGAGGTTGCTGTGAGTATCTTACAACAAGACCTTGAGGATGTGAGAGCTTCAACCAGTTCGACCAGCGCAGTAGCTAGTTTAGAAGATTCATTGCAACGGGCTACTCAGCGATATGAGACCCAATTAGAGGAGATCAGCGGGCTATTGCGCGAGGTAGTGGATCTCGATCGACTAGTTGATGAGTCGTATGACTATATTAGTGATCTTGATGATGACAGGAATCGACTGCAGGAGGATTTTGACACTCTGACTAGATCGTATCATAGATCGCTTGTTGAAGTCCGGAGGTCACACATTAGACTGCATGCAGGTCGTCGGTGTCTGGCTAGAGAGAGTGGATTTCACTTCCATGATGTAGAGGGCTTATGATCTAGTTTTGCCTCTATGGAGTACTTGTTCCCAGGTGGCTATCCGGACATGGCTCAGCTACATACCATGGTATGAATGCTCCGTTGTTTGTTAGAGGTGGACAGATCAGGCACCGTGACTGGTACTGTGTTGACCACCCGATATAGAGAGATGTGTCAGGCTTTGCTGGAATTGCTGGATGCGTTCTCACAGAGAGACCTGGCATAGTTTAGTATATTGATATTCTATATTTCTATTTCTGTATAGAACGTCAATGTATTGCTTCTGATATATGAATATATTTCTATTATCTACAATCTTTATCAAATAAGCAAATATATTCTCAGACATGTATGCTTCTCTGATAAGGGAGATTGATACTCAATTTAAGTTAATTAACCTGAATAAGTTTTATGAATAAGGCCCGATCGATTAAATCGAGGGCGGGGACCCAAGTTCATCCTTTCTTAGAAAGCGATTTTGTAATTTTTAACACATGAAGCGACGGACTGCTAAGACGAATCGGACTAAGTCTTCAAAGAAACTGTTTCTTCGGAAGGCCGAGTGTTGTGCAGGCATCGGTTCTGACTTCATTGCTGTTCTGACATGCTTCATAGTTTCAACTGACTCCGGAGAGCGGTTCTGTCTGTGTGTGTTTGGTTGAATTTTTCTTTATCCATTTTTGCCGTAACTCCCCCTTGGGATTGATAATTACGCTGTATGCCTTTCGTTTTTGTTCTGATTTTGCTACGATCCCCTCTCGGGTTTTGACCGTACTAGATTGATCCATTTTTGCTGTAGTCCCCTCTCAAGTTTTGACTACACCGGATTTGTATCCCCTTTGTTTTGCCATGATTCCCTCTCGGGTTTTAACCATGCAGGGTTTTCCGATCTTGCCATAGTTTTCCTTCTCAGGTTTTAACTATGCCGGATAATGATGATTTTTTTTAGAAAATGACTCAGATTCTGACTTCGACAAGGCATAAACTTCTTGACCAGGGTCCGATGACTTTGAGCGAGCATGAGCATTTCCATTATGAGAAGAGGCTGAAGAGTTCAGAAAGATATAAGTAGAGATCTTTTGTAGAATCTCCCTTTTTTGTTTATGTAAAGGGGGTGGCGATTTTCTTTGATTATCGCATTGACATGATGATAATATTTTTCTTTTGAATCGCTCTCATTAGATAAGAGGAGAAAAGGAAATTTGTATTGAAGCCTCGAAAGAGAGAGTGGAAATGCTACTACACTCAAATTTCACCGGATCGATCGTCAAGAAGATGATGTTTTGACTGAAGTCAGAGTTCAATCATTGCATTTGAAACAGATATTACTAATTAGATATATTAAAGTTTCAACATGTCGGAGTTAAGAGGGAGAGGGGACTCGGGTCCATCCATATCTGTTAGGATGACGGCTCCGCTTGAAAGTACTTCGGACACGATGAAGGGTCCTCGATGATTTGGGGAGGGGGGAGAACTTCCCTTTGGCTTCTTCTTGTATGGAAAGAATTCACTTCAAGACCAAGTCGTCTTACTGGAAGATTCTCGGCCGTACATGTTTGTTGAAACTTTTGGAGATTCTCCGTTGATAACCCTGAGGATGAAAGACTGCTTCTAGTCTTTTCTCGTCTAGCTTACTTATCCGGACTTGAAGTGAC
>NMUG010013022.1:0-10212 GCA_002855965.1 Monotropa hypopitys
TGAGCTCCTCGGCAGATTGTCTGATGATCGGGGAGAACCGCTGGCAGGAGTCACACTTCTTCACTATCTGCTCTCTGTCTTCCATCATCTTCGGCCACCAGTACCCCTGGAAAATGGCTCGGTGTGCTATTGATCTTCCCCCAGTGTGTGCTCTGCAGCTGCCGGCGCAGAGCTCATGTAGTACTCCCTCCACCAATGTTGGGTGCACGCAAAGGAGGTACGGTCCAGAGAATGACCGTCTATACATCTTTTCCTGAGGGCCAAGCCAGAACCGGGCCAATTTGTGGATGATTCGGTGGGCTTCCCTCTTGTCTTCTGGTAGCGTGCCATCCTTCAGAAATGAGATGATGGGGTCCATCCAGCTGGGACCCTGACTGATGAAGAGGACGGCTAGCTGCTTTGGCGCTTCGATACTCGACTGAACTAGGCTTTGGACGCTGACTGTCCTTTGCTCTCTGACTTCTGCTGCGGAGGCTATTCTGGCCAGAGCGTCGGCATGGGCATTCTGTTCCCTGCCGACCTGTTGGATTTTGATTTGCTTGAATAGCCCCATCCTTTCTTTGACTTTCTGCATGTACCTCCCCATTCGCTCGTCTCGGCACTCGTAGTCACCATTGACCTAGTTGACCACGAGCTGAGAGTCGCTGTACATGTTGAGGCTCTGGATCTCCAGTTCTTCGACAGCCTTCAGTCCGGCCAGAAGGGCTCCATACTCTACTTCATTATTGGAGGCGTTGAAGTTGAGCCGAAGGGAATGCTCATGAGTGACACCCTCAGGGGAGATGAGGACAACTCCGGCTCCATTCCCCCGGCAATTGGATGCTCCGTCGACGAACATCCTCCATGAGTCCTGATTTGGCAGTGACTCTGGCAGGACTTGTTCGGCAAGGACTTTGTCAATCTGAGGGTCCTCTGGGCGAGGAGAGAATTCTGCAAGGAAGTCGGCCAGGATTTGGCCTTTGATGGCTGTCTTTGGCTGGAACTTGATGTCGAAGTTTGCCAGTTCCACGGCCCACTTGGTGATTCGGCTGGATAGATCGGCGCGTTTGAGCAACGCCCGTAGAGGGAACTCGGTCAAAACCACAATGGTGTGTGCCTGGAAATATGGTGCCATCTTTCTGGATGCAATAACCAAAACATATACAAGTTTTTCAAGATGAAGGTACCTGGTCTCGGCGCTGATGAGTGATTTACTAGAGAAGTAGACCGGTAGCTGCTCAGGCCCCTCTTGCCAAACCAATGCTGAGCTGACAGCATGCGGTGTGACAGCAAGGTATAGGTACAACTCTCCCCCTGTATTGTTTTGGCAAGCAAGGGAACCGAATAGAGGTATTCTTTGAGATTGCTGAGGGCCTCCCTGCACTGATCAGTCCACAGAAAATGCCTTCGGCTATTTTTCTTCAATACCTCATAGAATGGTCGGCATTTGTCTGAGGACCTGCTGATGAACCGGTTGAGGGCTGCGGCCATTCCTACAAGCTTCTGTACCTCTTTCAAGGTTCTGGGCTCTTCAATATTCTGGATGGCCGAGATCTGAGATGGGTTGGCCTCGATGCCTCGGCGCGTGACGAGGTAGCCCAGGAATTTTCCCGAGCTAACTCCGAAGGCGCATTTGGAGGCGTTGAGCCGAAGCTTGTGTTTTTTCAAAATATCGAACACCTTCTGAAGATCTTCGAGATGGTCCTCCTCGGCCTTGCTCTTTACGACCATGTCATCTATGTAGGCCTCCATTGTATCGTCGAGTTGAGAACTGAACATTTTTGTAATCATCCTCTGATAGGTTGCTCCGGTATTCTCCAAGCCGAAGGGCATCACTCGGTAGCATAACAGACCCCTGGGAGTGATAAATGCTACTTTCTCTTGATCCGGGCCGAACATGGCTATCTGATGATACCCTCGGTATGCATCCATAAAGCTCATCCTGGGATGTCCAGCCATTGAGTCGACCAACTGATCAATTCTCAGCACTAGAAAGATGTCTTTGGGGAAGGTTTCATTGAGGTTAGTGTAGTCAACACAAACTCTCCACTTGCCAGTCTTCTTTTTGACAACCACCATATTGGCCAACCAGGGGGGTAGTGTACTTCTCGTATGGCCTGTGCTTCGGTCAGACGGTCCACTTCTTCCATAACAGCGTCGGCATGAGCAACTGCCGACTGCCGGGCCTTCTGAACAACAGGCCGGCACTCCGGCCGGATGTTAAGATGATGGCTGATAAATTCTGGATCCACTCCCGGTATCTCATAGGGCGTCCAGGCAAATATTTCAACGTTTCGCTTGAGGCAGCTCATCGTGGCCGCCTTGTGTGCCTCGGACATTTGAGAGCCGATAAGAAAGAAGCGTTCCGGGTCTTTGGCGCTTAGAGGGATGGTTTCAAGGTCTTCAATGGATTTTGCCGAGGCACTTGAACCGACGTCCTCCAACATTGGCCGACCTAGAACCTCTACCCAGTGGACCTGCTCAGGGGTAACCTTTCCTTTGACAACAGTGATATAGCACTGCTTCACCGAGGCTTGGTCTCCCCTAAGCTCCTCCACGCCTCTTGTGCCAATGAATTTAATAACCTGGTGGTAAGTGGAGGTGACTCCCTTGATGCTATGGACTCAAGTTCAGCCCAGGATAGCATTGTAAGGAGACGGGACGTCGACTACCATAAATTCCACATCGGTGGTGACCGTGCCGATGGTCACTGGTATGGTGATTTTGCCGAGTGGCCAAACTGATGCCGCATTAAACCCTACTAGTGGCACGTCGGTCGGTTGAAGGTCTTCTGTTTTATACCCTATTTTCTTGGATAGGGAGTAGTACATGACATCTGCCGAGCTGCTGAGGTCGATGAGGACTCTACTGACCTGGCAGTCGGCAATTTGTAGGGTGACAACTAGCGCGTCGTCGTGGGGGTGTTGGACCCTTTCAGAATCTCTAGAAGAAAAATTGATGGAGTACCTTGAGTCCGGCTTCAGCTTCTTTGGCATAGACTGGATGACAAGGATCTCCTTCGCCTCGATCTGTTGGAGCTCAGACCGAAGCTGCTCTTCTCGTCGGTGATCCATCATCCCGTGGATCACGTTGATGATGCGTATGGCCGGCTTGGGGTCTTCCTTCGGCACAGTATTTTCCATCTTCTCTGTATCAATGAACTCCCCAAGATGGCCGGCAGTGACCAACTCTTCCAGAAAATCCTTGTAAGCTCGGCAGTTGGTGGTGATGTGGCCCTTTCCCTGCGATAAGAGCATCTGAATTTGTCGTTGCCACCTCTCTGAGCTCCCAACTTCTTCTCTGGCCACCTGAAGTACGGCTCCTTTTCGATTTTGCGAAGGAGCATGAAGGTTGGCTGCTTGAAGACAGTGGTGTGGGCCACATATTCATATGGCTTGTAGGTCCGAGGTTCCCCCGGCTGGACGGTTTTGGTTTCCTTTCTCCGGACCGAACTGTTGTTATTGGTAGAGCCGTGGCCGGAGCATTGTTCGGACCTCCTCCTCTCCTCCTTGGCCTCTTCCAATTTTGCGTGAAGCTCAATTCTGACCATGAGCTCATTCATGGTTGCCGGATGAAACAACATCAAATCTTCAAATTCTTAGCTGGAGTGGTCCAGGCCGAGTTTGAAAGACGTCACTGTGATTTTTTGATCGCACTCTTCAATCTCATTGTAGAGGTCCCAATACCGGGCTGCGTATTGGCGCAGAGATTCTGACCTCGCTCGCCGAAGGCCGAGGAGGGAATTAACCTCTTTTTTGACTCTGGTGCTGGTGATGAACCGAGCCAGGAAGGCTGTTGAGAGGTCTCTCCATGAGGAGATGGACCTTGCTGGCAGTCGGTCAAACCAGAGCAACCCAACCTCACCGAGGCTAGATGGAAATAGCTTGCACATCAATGCATCCTCCCCTGAATATAGGGATATCATCTGCTGGAAGTGCACGATATGGGTGTACGAATCCATTTTGGGATCGTATTTGTTGAACTTGGGGGCTGAGAATCCTGCCGGAGGCCTTGCAGCTTCAATTTCAGAAGAGAATGGAGTGCATGGGACTCTGTCCTGTCGGCACGGCTCATAGGTCCGAGCTGACATGACTTCCCTCCTTTGGCTAACCTCTTGCTCTGAGTAGTGGCTGCCTCCCTGGCCAATGTGCCTCCGGTGTCTGGGCGGTGACTGCTCTCTAGCTGGGCGAGGCCTCTGAGCCGCTGGGACGACATTTGGGCCGAGGCGGTCAAAAACTGGTGGCCTGTTGTTTGAGGCCGAACGCTCGTCTCTATGCCGAGGAGGAGAGACCCGACGCCTGACGCGACGGTCCTCGTTGGCCCTCACCCGGGCAGGGACTTGTTCTTCTCTTCTCCCCAGCCTGTTCAGGACCGAAGGCCTTTCCTGCTCTGACCTGCTCCTGCTCTGAGAAGGCTCCTAGTATTCTTGGTTATCTTCGGCATGGCTGGGCGCCAGTGCCTCTTTCCTCTTCTCGGTGGATTTGCGCAAGAAAGTCATCTCGTGCATAAGAGCATCTATCTACTGGTCCCTCCGGCCCAAATCTCCCTCCAACTTGTGGATATACTACCTCACGGTGAGCTTGACCGGGGGGGAGGGTGGACAGTCGCTGGAGTGGATGTTCGCGTCGGTACGGGTGCGTTCAGGGGTACGGAGAGGAGAGTCCCCTACTCTGGCCACCTCTTTTCCCTTGTTCCTTCTAGTATCAGACTGGTTGTCTTTGGAGTTTCGGTCTCTGGAAGTCATCTTCAAACTCACAACAGAAATTTGAGTGTTTGAGAAAGGACTCCCCAGCAGAGTCGCTAATTGTTGGGGGGTAAGCCTTTCTGGTGGTGGTTTCCAGTTATGAGCGGTGGAGACGTGGCTGAGCTAGGTTGCAAAAGAGAGAAACGTTAGGCTACCGGTGGATGTCGCCGGTGGACCCTCCAATGGTAAAGTCAGCAAGAGATTTTGTAGAGAGAGAAAGCAAATGAACAGAGCTTGGGCTAGTGAGAGAAGGTGTACCTTTGCAATGAATGCTCCTCTCTATTTATAGAACATCAGAGATTGGGAGACACGCGCTTCGGCATGAGTGTGACACTGTGCTGTGTCATGGGGCAGTGCGCCTGTCCCACCTGTGCGTCTGAGCGTGTGGCCGACCGATCGGCCCTGACAATGTCAGGCGGCGCTGCCCGACAGCATTGGACGGCAGAAAAGCTGACGAAGCGTGCCTGACATGCTGCGAGAATCACAGAAAAGCTGATTATGTGTCAGGCGTGTGTCTGCCATATGCGCAAAACCCGGGATGCTGTCTCCGAGGGAATCTTTGCTGTAAACAAGGTATCTGTCCTGTCTGGACGAAGCGACAGGCTTCGGCATTGCTGGCTGATGACCGGGCCGTCCCTGGGTAATGAACCTTCTGCACAGAAGTGACCCCTAGGGAGCTTCCCGCGTCAGCCCTTCCTCTGCTCGATCGCACGACCTTGCCTTCTTGTAGCTTCGGCTAGGCACCTCCTCTAGGATGTGAGTCTCCTGGCCGGAGAGAGCCCCAGGGAGGCCCTGATGCCGGCTAAGCGCTGCTCGGTCCTTTGATAGCGGCCTGTATTGCGGTCCTCACGGCGGAGGTCGTGGCTCCAACCTCTTAATAGTTCGCCCCCCAACAATTATATATGTCTTTCTCATACAGACATGCTTGTTTGAGATGGGGCTAAGACCATGGAAACAATAGAATGGTAAAAGTTATGTCAACCAAGTGAATCAAAGATAATTAATATTTATAAAGAAAAGAGTATGAGTCAATTGAGAAAATGATGCATGAAACATAGTACTTGGCCTTGTGTGCTACGTGATACATTAGTTACTTTCCAGCATGATGATTTGCATATACTATCTTGGTATCTAACCCATTCTTCGATATCTTTTGCATGTTTTTATTCTATTGCAATCTATATCCAGATTTGGATACTTAACGGGTTCACCACAAGCCAGATCATCGAGTTCTTGCAAAGATGTTAGTATGAGACTTATGTTCCAAAGGTGGAGAACTTTTCATTTATTTCCATTCATTAGTAGTTGATACTTAAGAGACTTGTTTGAGTGGTTTTAGAAAGGGGGATTCCTTTATGTTATGAGTGATATTTTAGTATGGTGTTAGATTTAATTTTTTTGTGGAATCTTATTGTTGAGGTTATTTCAGATTTTAATTTAAGTCTCTCACTGTGGTCGAGCGATCTTATTGTTGCATGATTTTTAATCGAGACTCTGTGGTCGAGCGACCTTTATGTTGTTATTCCGGAACGTGTCTTAACAAATTGTGTCTAAGTGTTTTTAGAATTTTTTTATTTATATGCATTTTTTATTTCCTCCATTTTGGGCCAGCAGATCCATATGCGCATACCAAAAAACATTCATAGATTACTCTAAGAAATTCTCCCAACAAAAACAAAAAGACCCTGAAGTGGTTGCAATCGTCCCAACAACCAATTCAAGAAATCGACAAACCCATTCAACTCCACAAAACTATCCACAACAAACCAACCACTATCCACAACATTACCAAATATTTTCCCAAAACTCAACTAGGACAAATCCCTTGAAAAAAGGAATTATACTCATCTTTCCATCTCATAGACTGAAATATTCAACCATCTTTTGCCATTGGAACATGTTATCACAATCCCTATACGGACTCCTCCATACCCTTTGCCAGCACAAAATCGACCTAACCTCAGATGTGTCTTTTATTTTGGTCAACTCAACTATGACTCTCAAAACTTCTTGGGCTCTGGAAAACTGGATACAAGACTTGATAGATAATCAGATCATCGATGTCGAAGAAAAATCAATAGATGCCACCCCAAATGTGGTCAACAATACTCTACTGAACCATCAATAATAAATCACAACTCATTGGTAATAAGACGGATCTTGATGATGATGTAAAAGTCCTCACAATTGGTCAAGGTATAAGGTGATTGCCATTTCACCCCTTCCACCAAAGGGTTTGTCTTTCTCGCTACAATTTTGTGAATCTTTTCATGAATCAAGAGGCAAAAATTTCAAAAACTTATTCTGGACACATATACACATGTTAGGTTGCTTAAAAATATGGCTTAACACTTGAATTTAGTTATGCATGATTTTTGTCTAGCAAATTTATGTCATCTACAAACCCAAAAAACTCATATACACCTTCGGCTGCACTTACACGATCTTAATAAAAAAGTGATATCAATTCGAAAATCCTAAAAATATATGGAGATGTCATACTCGAGTGAGTTTTAAACCTATTATTTGAAGAGGGTCATCCAACACAACCAAAATATTACAATCCAAGTGAGTTTTGAGCCTATCTCTCCTTGAAGAGGACTCCTCCACGTCCACTTTCACAAATCCAAGTTTGTTTTGAACCGATCTACCATTGAAGAGAACACATTCACATTTACAACCACATACTCGTCACTAAAGCGAGCTTTAAGATTGTCTTCCATTAAGGACGAACTCTATCACTTAATTTCATAATCATCCAAAAATCTTGAATTCTTTCAAAATGGATCGAATACCATACGTGTCTCACTGTCGACATCTTGGATTCTAATAACAATCATGTCATAACGAGAAAAGGATTTTAGGTCATATTTAATGCTTTGAGATTGATCATTTCATTCTCTTACAAAATTTTAGTTTGCCACTTTGAATCTTTATCCATTCCTTTGACTAAAGCCATAGGACTCACATACGAGCCATGTTTGACATCACATTTTCTACAAAAAATGTGGTAGAATAAGGATGAAGGAAAAACAAAAAAAAAGATGACATATTCTTATCACAAAATCCGTAATCATCGTAGACGTTGATCGAAAATTAAGGAAGAAGTCGGTGGTGGTTTTGTGATGGTCACAATGGGATAAAGAGATCATGGTACTTTGGAAAAGTGAAAAAAATAAACCATTTATAACACATAATGGCATTTTGGTTTATGACTTAATCGATGACCTACACATCTATAATATAAATGAGAACGACATAGATCTCATACATTTTAATTTGATCCGACAATGTAGATTAGTTTGACTCGATGGTCGAAAATTTTATTTTTTATGCAATTGAGCTGATGATTCAGACATTGACCATTTATATTTTAGGACCTACATGAATAATTTGAGCCACTGATAATTTTTAAAATAATATTTTAAATGTTTTTGAAAAAAATAAATTATTCAGATAACTATAATTATTTTATATATAATGATTGTTTTTTATTGAAAAGTTTTAGGTTAATTTATGAACTATTTTATATGAAACAATTACGAATATTCGAATGAGATAATTTTTTATAATATCCTTTGAAATTTTATGATGAACTAAGATTATTTATGTTGAATTTAGAGGTTGTAGGCGATGCCATAAAGAGAGGCAAAGTCTAGTTAGTTTTACAAATCGCTTGTCATTGAACTAAAAAGGAAAAAAATCATGGAATTTATGGCAATGTTGTCTTAAAAGTTGTTGCATTTCGACCTAAAAAAGTAGTTAAGTGAAAAAATTACCACCCATCAAATCTAGGGTTTTCTTTGAAATTGTTGCAAGATATTACATCCAATTTCGACGTGATCAGAATCAGAACCAGCCCAAATTCTTCGAACAGGTACAATCTCTCTCTGTTTGGTGTTTTTTACTGGACGATTCAGATGCTTAAAACGTGATATGTTGTGGTCTGCTAAAGAATCACGCCTAGGAGGAGTACTGGGATGTCCCACCCACACTCCAGGAGTGAATAAATTTGTCCCAGATGCAATTGCAGGAGTACCATACATGTAGGGCCCCTCTTCTTAGCGTAAGCAACGATTTTCTTGGCCTCTAGTCAGGGACGGCCCTGTATATGTGCTATATATATAGGTATACATATACACACCTAATGAGTTTACTTTGTTACTAGCAGTGAAGTCGGAGGCGTGTGTGGGGAGTTGAACAGTGAGAAATGACTGGAATTGCGTCAGAGGAGTCTTCCGTTGGAGGGATTTTGAATGGGCCACAGCGATGCCAATATGGGGAAGAATTGGTGGAATGGCGGTCTTCCGAGCAGGTGGAAAATGGAACCCCCTCAACCTCTCCCCCTTATTGGGACACCGACGACGACGACTGTGGTACGCTATTTATCTTCTCTTTTTTGGTCTCTATGTTAACAGTCACACAGTCTGTGATTTCTGACTATGAGTAACTTATGCTGGGACCGTGAGCTTACTGTTATGAGCTCATATTTTACATGAATAAAGCGTATTTCTTGTAGTGCTACCCAGAAATGATCCAGATATGTTCATTAAACTTGTAGTTCTGCAAAATGTATTCATGTTTGGTGCCAAAAGTTGAGGTACATATATCATGTAGTGAAATAACTTTTGGAGAGTTTTTAAGCATCGACTCCTTGAATTAGAAAGTTATGATATGAAGGGACACGGTAGTATGGAATCTTTGCCTTAGATTGGGCATGGGAGGATATCCAAGACCAGCTTTTGGATTAGCGTGTCTCCAGTTCATATTGGCATAGAATCCGTTGTCATCCCTGCTATTGGTGTTCTCATCCTCTATGTAACATGCACTCGGGTAGGAGTATTGGGTTCGGACCCATCTCATCGGACCTTCCAAAACCAAAATAACTTGGAAAGTTGGAATCGACGTGTGGAAAGCAACACTGGTGAAGTAAGGGATTGCCTGCATTATATATCACGTCTTTAAGTCAATGTATATGTTTGTAGCAACATCTCAATCCCAAGTGCGATCCACTGGACCAGTTATTTATCTTGTTTCTATCAGTGATTGAAAAGGTGAGAGTAGGCGCTCGCCTAGGCGTGAGGCCAGCCTAGGCGAGCCTGTAACGCCTCGTGTGGTTGAGGCGAGGCGAGGTTGCGGGAGGCGAGAGAATAGGAGCGAGGCGAGTCGTCTAGGCGTGAGGCGTTCGCTTCGTGCGCCTCGATTCAATTTTCCTTTTAATCGTAAAAATAATCAACGAAGCCCTGCGACAACACCCACCCCCCTTATTTTCTCTCACGCCTAATGCTCTGCGACAGCAACAAACCCTTGGTCTCTCTCTCGTCTCTCTCACTCTCGTCTGGTGCCTCTCTACTGTCTCTCACTCTCGTCTGGATCAGCAACAGGTAAGTTTCGTCTCTCTCGTCTCTCTCGTCTCTCTCACTCTCGTATGGTCTCTCTCTCTCTCTCTCGTCTGGTGCTTTCACTCTCTCACTCTTGTGCTTTCTTTC
>NMUG010013023.1:0-10215 GCA_002855965.1 Monotropa hypopitys
ATCGTACCTGTTGAACTTGGGGGCAGAAAAGCCTGCTGGAGGCCTTGCCGTTTCAATCTCCAGAGTAAATGGAGTGCAGGGGACTTCATTACGCCGGCACGGCTCGTAGGTCCGAGCCAGTAAAATTGCACTCCTCCTGCTCTGGGACACCTCTTGTTCTGAGCGAGGTGCCAAGCTTTCTCCTTGGCCGCTATGCCTCTGACGCCTTGGTGGTGACTGTCCCCGCGCTTGGCTGGGTCTCTGAGCTGCATTTGGGCCGAGGCGGTCAAAGACTGGCGGCAAGGGCCGTTGGTTTTCCCTTGAGCGCTCCTCCCTGTGCCGGGGAGGTGAGACTCGGTGCCTGACGCGGCGCTCCTCGTCGATCCTCTGCCGGGCAGGGACTTCTTCCACCCTGCCCCCCAGCCTATTTAGGGCCGAGGGCCTGGTCTGCTGGGACCTGCTCCTGCTCTGAGAGGGCTCCTGGTAGTTTCTATCTTCTTCGGCACGGCTCTTTTCTGGAGCTGTCCTTTTCTTCTCGGCAGCCTCCCTGAGCAGGGTCATCTCTCTGATAAGGGCGTTGATCTGCTCATCCCTTCGGCCCAGATCGCCTTCCAGTTGGCGGATGTACTGTCGCGTAGTTTGTTTGGCCGGAGGATCTGGGCATTCGCTGCTGTGATAGCTGGCGTCGCCGGTACGGACCCGCTCAGGAGTATGAAGAGCGGAGTCTCCGGGCCTAGCTACCTCCTTCCCTCTGTTTCTTCTTCCACCTGACCGGTTGTCTATGGAAGCCATCTTCAACTGAGAAAGGTGTTTGAAAGCTCACAATGGGAATCTGAAAGTTAGAGAAAAAGGTTCCCCAGCGGAGTCACCAATTGTTGGGGGGTAAGCCTTTTATGCGGTGGATTCCGGCGGTGAGCTGTGGTATTGAGCGGCTGAACCTGGCTGCACAGGAAGACAAACGTTAGGCTACTGGCGGCGTCGCCGATGGACCCTCCGATGGCAAAGTCAGCAAAGTAGAAGGTAGAGAGAGAAAGTAAACTTGCAGAGCTTGGGCTAGAGAGTGTGTGTACCAAATGATGACTGCCAAGCTCCTTAAATAGGGCATCGGAGAGTGCTGGGCACGCACTTCGGCGCGGGTGAGCCGCCCACCTGCGGCGTGGGGCAGTACAACTGTCCCCTCTGAGTGGGCTGTCGTGTGGCCGACCGGTCGGCCCCGACAATGTCAGGCGGCGCCGCCTGACAACATCGGGCGGCAGAAAAGCTGATAAAGGTGGTCTGACATACTGCGGGAATCACGGAAGAGCTGATTCTGTGTCAGGCGTGTGCCTGCCATGTGCGCAAAACCCGGGATGCTGTCCCCGAGGGAATCTTTGCTGTGAACAAGGCATCTTGTCCTGTCTGGCCGAAGCGAGCAGCTCCGGCGCTGCTTGATGTTGGCCGGGCCATCCTGGCCGAGAGATCTCTGCACTGAAGTGATCCCAGACGAGCCTTCTCATCGGCCCATATTCTGGTCGGTCGCTTGACCTTGATTGTGAGTCCTTTCGGCTAGGCACCTCCTCTGGACTTTGAGACTCCGAGCCGGAGAGAGCCCCAGAGAGGCCCTGTCGCCGTCGGAGCTTTGCTCGGTCGCATGACCTTTACTGCTGGGAGCCTCGGCTAGGTACCTCCTCTGGGCTTTGAGTCTCCGGGCCGGAGAGAGCCCCAGAGAGGTTTTGTCGCCGGCTATGATCTGTTCGGCCGTCTGCTGGCTGGTCTGAGCTGTGGTCCTCCTGGTGGAGGTCGTGGCTCCGGCCTTCTAATAGTTCGGACCCCAACAGTTGTTGGTGGAAAGCTTGGGGTTCCTCCGCAATAGTATCCACTACATGATCCGATGTTCGGTTCCAAGGGTAGGTGATTTGTTCTGGTTGTGGCCTTCGATGATCCAAGTACGTAGCAACAACATCCGGAGTGATTGTCACCGTAATCCCTCCCACAGTAGAATCAATAATGTCTCCCCCTTGGAGTTCCATGTTTTCATAGAATGCAAGAACCACCGAAACCAAGTACCCATCTACTTCCCGAAAAAATCTTTCAAGGCTATGGAAAATAGTCACATCAATGATAGCATGGACTCCAATAACATACCTATCGACTTGCCTCTCACATGTAAATTTGCGCGAGCGAAGCTTTGAGACCCACACTTTCTTTTCCCGATCCTTCTTTGCCTCCTCATTGATGTGGTCTTTTTCTTTTTGGCGCTCCGCATGAGTTTGATCGTCGGGTCGATCCTTTTCTCCACCTCCCTTGCCGCTTGAACTCACCACAATAGCTTTCCCCTTTTCTGCGGCGGTGGGTTTTCGACCAACGGCTTTCTTTGACATAGCAACACTAATCAACCCACAATACAAAGCATCAACACAAAATCGAGCTAGGGTTTGCAATTCTTCAAAAAGGAATCTCAGAAATTCGGACTAGGGTTTGAGATTTTGCAAGAAAACCCAAAAATTTTCGGATTCCAAGAGTATAAATGGGATACCCAACACCCAAATCAAGCTAGGAGAGAGAGAGAGAGAGAGAGAGAGAGAATACCTTTGATTTGAGGGAGAAATCGGCTGAGAGAGATCAAGATCGAGGGAGAGGGGAAGAAATCGCCCTAGGGGGAGCTCTGGTCGGTCTTCGAATGAAATGGGGTGTCCCAGCAATACACCCCGATTTGTTTTTAAAATCCCTAGATTTTTATCGAAGGGACCGGTCTCTTGATTTTACGGAGACCGGTACCCTCCCATCGTAGAGCTCTTTGCTGCCCAAGGGACCGGTCTCTTGATTTTCCGGAGACCGGTCTCTCCTTCCTTCAGGACTCACTGCTCCTTAAGGGACCGGTCTCTCGAATTTTAGGAGACCGGTACCCTCCTCTGATGACTGTCTTTTCTCACTCCTTCAACTCCAACACTTACACCACTTCACCTCCAACCTTCATACATCAATCCATCACATTCACCCCCATTCCTCCTTACATTCGGCTCTTTATGGAGGTTAAAATTCAAAAACGGAAGGTGAAACGGCTCAAAAATAAGGTCAAGGGATACAATATGTGGTCTAATCAAGCAAACAATGCCTCGAATCCTCTTGGTTTGCATTTAAGTACACAATTGAGTGCACCATAAAGAATATAAGCCTAATTAAAGACTCGTGGTGGAGTATGGGGCATGTAAGCATCAAATTTGTGGGAAAATGACTCTCAAAGGTGGAATAACTCAAAAACAATGATATTGAATCGCCACATGGTATACAAAAACACCTAAATCATCACTCAAACATCTTATACACTCTTCAAATCATCACAATGGCACACCAAATATCAACATATCACAAAACAAATTGCACAACTACAAGAGTGAGATCAAGTCCATAAATCACTTACATCCACATTGTTGGTACGAACTACCCCCCACCCCAACTAAGAATTTGCTATGTCCTCATGCAAATAAAAAGTCAAAGAAAGGGAGAGAGTACCTCAATGCGGAGTGTCACATACCATGTATCAATTAAAAATCCTTTCCTTGCGAGTATCATGGAGCTCCTGCAATAAAAACTACAACCACGTACAAAAACAAGGATGGAGAACAACATATTTAAATAAAACTCTTGTGGTTTCCGGGTAGATCTCTACTCAACAAGTGGCTTCCTTTATTTTATAGGCGTGCCCTAATCGAATTTCAAGACCATCCGTACTACCAACAAGAGGTTGAAGAACAAACTAGTTATATAAGACTCTTGTGCTTTCCGGGTAGATCTCTACTCGACAAGTAGCTTCCTTTATTTTATAGGAATGCCCTAATCGACTTTCAAGACCATCCATACTAACAACAAGAGGTTGGGGGTTTCTCATCCCCCTTGGATTTAACGTCTCCTAGACATATTGCGTTATATTAATTAATATTTTCTGTTGAAGGATCACCCGTATATATGGGGTCCAACAACTCTTCTTCAACAATTTCGGGAGGAAAATTTTCAAGGAAAGGCTTATGCCGTTGGTCGTTCACCTTAAGAACCGTGTCACTACCAACCTTTTTAATTTCAACCGCACCATGCAGAAAGACTTTGTGGACGACATAAGGCCCAACCCATCGGGACCTAAGCTTTCCCGGAAACAAATGTAACCGGGAATTGTACATTAGCACTTGTTGCCCTTCCACAAAATTCTTCCGAATGATGGATTGATCATGGTACTTTTAATTTTATCCTTGTATATCTTTGAATTTCATAAGCTTCATTTCGGAGTTCTTCCAACTCATTCAATTGTAACTTCCTATGCTCACCGGCCTCGGGCAAACGATAGTTCATTGATTTTATTGCCCAAAAAGCACGGTGCTCTAATTCAACCGGTAAGTGACAAGCCTTTCCGTAAACAAGACGATATGGCGAGGCACCTAACACAGTTTTGTACGCCATCCGGTAAGCCCACAAGGCATCCGTCAAACGCAACGACCAATCTTTACGATTTGGGTTGACCGTTTTTTCAAGTATGTGTTTAATTTTTCGGTTCGCAAGCTCGGCTTGCCCGTTGGTTTGAGGATGGTATGCGGTCGAAACCTTATGCGTAATGGAATACTTCTTCATTAAACTTTCAAAGGGTCGATTGCAAAATTGGGTTCCTTGATCGCTTATAATCGCCCTAGGCATACCAAAACGACTCAAAATGTTTTCTTTGAGAAAGTGGATAACTACTCTATGGTCGTTGGTACGCGTTGGAATAGCTTCAACCCACTTAGACACATAATCTACCGCTAGGAGAATATATAAATACCCCCTAGATATATGAAATGGTCCCATAAAATCTATACCCCAACAATCAAAAATCTCTATAATCAAGATCGGTGTCATTGGCATCATATTTCGTCGGGTTACCCCTCCTAATTGTTGACACCGCTCACAGGACTTGCAAAAGTCAAATGAGTCCTTGAATAGAGTTGGCCAATAAAAGCCACATTGTAGCACTTTGGAAGATGTTTTCTTTGCGGAAAAAGGACTCCCGCACGCCTCGGTGTGGCAAAAATTTAAAATGTCCATTTGTTCATTGTCGAGCACACACCGGCGCATGATTTGATCCGAACACACTTTAAAGAGGTAGGGGTCATCAAACACAAAACTTCTTACTTCAAACAAGAACCTCCGGGAATCACGTGGTGTCCAATGTGTGGGCAACTTTCCCATGACCAAGTAATTCACTATATCCGCATACCAAGGGCAATTGACTATAATGAACAATTGTTCATCGGGAAAAGTCTCCAAAATGGGTGGACTAGAAGAATTTGGGAATTTTAGGCGCGACAAGTGGTCGTCCACCACGTTTTCCACACCCTTTTTTATCACGAATGGTAAGATCAAATTCTTGCAACAATAGAATCCACTAGATAAGTCTCGCCTTTGTATCTTTTTTGGTTAACAAGTACTTAAGAGCCGCATGGTCGGTAATAACCACTATTGGGGCTCTAATGAGGTAGGAACGAAACTTATCCAAGGCAAAAACTACGACAAGGAGTTCTTTCTCGGTGATTGTATAATTGACTTGTGCATCATTTAAAGTTTTGCTTGCATAATAGATGACACAAGGTCCACTCTCTCTCTGTTGTCCAAGTACCGCACCAATTGCTTGGTCGCTAGCATCGCACATAAGTTCAAATGGTAAACTCCAATATGGAGCTTGGACAATGGGAGGAGTAGTGCATTCGCCCACAATGTGTATTCTTATGATGGGAATCCCGAAGCATAGGGATGATGAATCGCAGCAAAATATACTCGGAAGTCCGAGATCGATCCACGAGGAAGTGAGGTTAACGTGGCGAATTGTGCTTCTCTTTGAGATTTTATGGAAAGGGTGGCTATACGTGGCCAACGAAAGTTCAGTTTTTTGGGATGATTCTTTCACAATTATACTACAACAACGAAAAGGGATTTGTTCTTATGACTAAGGAGGGTTAGTTCATAGATTTCGGGGTACAATTGGATTCATGATTCAAGGTGCAAGAGACGAAATAATTTCAATTGACAAATATACCCACTGAAAATTATGTCACCAAGATAAACATTTCCCAATTTAAGGTGAATCTAACAATTCATAGCATAATATCCAAGTATCCATTGTGGTAGGTTCACTACCTACAATGGAGCAAGTGTCCTTATACATGAATCCTAGACCAAAGGTAGGGAAATGAAGTGCAAGACATACATAATTTCAGTAGGGAGAGCTAGCACCAAAGAATCATGAAGCAAAATCACCCCTAGTCCATGAACTTCCCCTAGGCTACTACTCACACATGGTAAATATCAAGACCCAAGAGATATATAAAGAAGACATTGTAAACTACAAATTAAGAATTGAAAAGAGAGAAGATCAATACTCACAACACTTCAATCAAATAAAAACGCAGCAGTAAATTCTTGTTCCAAACTCCAAGTTCTTCAAGCTTCAACAATGGTGAAAATACAAAATGAAGAAGAATGGATTCTCTAGAGAGAGAGAAAGAGAGAGAAGAGAGAGAGAGAGAGCCATCCCCTAATGTCCTCCCATCTGAGTCCAAACCATTCAAAATACCCAAGTTTCCCCATGCAAGTCGGAGTTTCCAAAGGTTGGGATGCATGGGGAATAACCAAAATAGTAAATACATCATTTAAAATTTGTCTGTCAGTAGCGATGTATCGATACATGGAAAGACATGTATCGATACATTGTAGATTCTTCGACTTCCACAGAGTGATGTATCGATACATAGATACGAGTGTATCGATACATAGAAATGATTTTTCCAGCCAAAACTCTCGGGTCCAAAAACATCGATTGTAATTGATAGAGTATCGATTCAGCAACATTTGGTCTTCATGTATCGATACATCGACAGTGATGTATCGATTGAACAATGATTCTTCCTTCAATCGAATCCCGAATCGATCCAACATCAGACTTTCTTCATAAGGCATTATGTATCGATACATGGTTTCTGTGTATCGATACATGAGGAACAAAATTGCATCAGAAAGGTCAGGAAATTGCTGTCCGAGCCTCGGTTCCGTAATGTATCATTACGTACGCATCCAAACTAATCAGGATTCAGTCCAACAAGATCCAGAAATGTCCGCAATGAATCAAAGTTCGTCACATGTGCACAAGATACATCCTATTGTCCTGAAATTACCACTCGGCCAAGAAAACTATCAAATGTAGATTATCAACGAAAATCAATCATTTAAACATCATTTGTGAGCGCAAGTGCAAATGGATTGGCCTGCAAAATATATAATATTTGGGGCCAATCAACACCCCAACTTGAACTTGGTCGTCCCGACCAATAAAGAATAGTCCAAGTGGTAAAGAATTTTCCAAAATCCATCATGCAACATTCGAATTCAGTACACCAAGAAAGAGAAATCAAATAGCAATCATGTATGACACAAGCACCGACGGTTAGGAAACGAGTACGAGCAATAGCATCATCAAATGCTGCTTCAATTCGGAGCTCACAAGAGTATATCATGTTAGACTTTCACTCAAATCACACATTTCAAAAAGTTTCACATATGCACCATTTTTGACAAGATATTCATAATATTCATGTATCACCCTATCATTGAGAATCCAAAAAAATTTCAGCCCAACAAAAGCACAAGCAGAGTCAAAATCATTCATTGGCCTTCATAACACAAGTTTGATCAACATAAGACTTATTGGCTCATAATGTAGCATCCAAAGAGAGGGTAACATGACACACAAAATTGTGGAGACATCGGTAGAAGGATAACCTACCCAAAACGACTCACTGACCCACACACAACAAGACACAAAACAAAATACCTAACATCTCCGGCTACAACCTAAAAAGGGGGTTCCTCAAAAACATCATTGTCATCGGCTTCTTCTTCACTTGACATTGCCTCCAGTGGAACATACTTAGTACCCGAGGTACTCTCAATCTGCTTCGTCAGCCACTCGACTTGGGCTTCCAAGCGAGCAATCACCTTTTTGTCTTTCTTCTTTTCCTTCCTCTCAGCCCGAACTTCCTTGATTATCGCAGAATTTTGACAGAAAATTTTCTTCAGCCACGCCTCCACACGATCACTAATAGTAGTTGGAGCCGGCATTGCCATTTGGTCGGGTGGGGGAGCGGTAGAAGAGGATGGAGCAGAAGATGTTCTCTTGGCTCGGGTGGCGGATGTGTGAGAGTGCCTTGCACTTTTGGAGAGGGATGCGGCATTGATGGGACTCGGATCTCCGACCATATAATCCTTGTCGGGAATTTTCACACCCCTAGACTTGCAAAGGGCGGTGATCATGCAAGGGAACGGGAGGCGAAGTTTGGTAGTGGCCTCCTGCCTTATCTCAATCAATTGGTGGAAAATGAAATCAGCCCAATCACAAATGTACGCATGATCCATGAAAGCAAAAAGTATTTCCATTGCCTTCTCCGTAGGTCGGTGCTCGGCACCACGGGGATAGAGATTATAGTGCATAGCCTTGGAGACGAGGCGACAAGATTCATTGAAAAGGCCGGGTTGGTTTGTACCCGTATATTGGGTAACATCATCATAGATGGCCCTTCGCACATCCACCATATCAATGGGATTCTCCCCCGTCCGTGGAAAGTTGATGGAATCGGTGTCAGGACGGGGGTACTCAAGATATTCGGCAATGCAATCGGAAGTGACAACAATGGTGCGACCCTTAACCGTCGCATAAATTTTATTCAATTCACTTGAACTATCAACATTGATTTCCATAGTTTTATAGAATTCCAACACCACAGCCGTACTAAAACCAACGAGAGGACGAAACCAGAAACGCATACCAGCTGTGGTTATGTGCCCGATTCCGGGAGCGGTGTCGCCAATGCTTTCTAAATCCACTTGCCGCTCACATTGAAATCCATGATTAGGCAAAGATTCAACCCATTTCTTGTTTTCCCGCGCGGCATATGCAAGCTCCTTCTTTCGCTTTTTCTGTGTTGTAGTCACAGCAGCGGGTGCGGTAGGAGGCAGCGGTGGAGTGGTGGTACGACGGGCTTGTCCCTCCGGCTCAGGGGAGTTGGACTCCGACTCAGTTTCGGTTGGAACGGGGCGTCTCCTCACAGCCGCTTGCTTTCCCCTGGCCCAAAAATTGATTGGAAGCATCACACCCAATAAAGTGAGCAAATTCAGTAGCAGAGCAAGAGAGCTCGGGTAGGATTCCATCATGGTGTGGGCAAGAGGTGAGGGAGTGAGAAATCCCATTTGTTTCAGATCTGGAGGTCAACAATGGTGTAGGGTTGGGAATTTTCGAATTTGGGGAGATGGGAGCAATTTGGGATTTTCGGATTTGGGGTTGGATTTGGGTTATATAGAGGTGAGAGGGATTGAATAAGGTGTGGAATTTGAAGAGAAAAGGGGTAGAGGGAGTGTATGTAGAGGGAGAAGGATTTTAGGGTTCCAAAGGGTTTTCTCGGAATGGGGGAGATGAATGGAGAAGATGAAGTTCGATCGATTAAAATCTCTTTTTTTTTCTGTCGAACACCCGATGTATCGATACACGGCTCCTGTGTATCGATACATGATGAACAAATTACCCCATGTATCGATTGAGACTTCACTGTATCGATCCAACAAAATTTTTTTTTCCTGAAGCTCAATTTTTTTCTCATGTATCGATACATGATCAGGGTGTATTGATTCAAGATTCTGTTCCATTCCACCAAAACTCTCGGATCCAAAATCTGCCACTTCAATCGATTGGTGTATCGATCCAAACTCTGCACTTCTGACATGTATCGATTCAGAATGTGGGTGTATCGATACACGATAGGGTTGAAAATTTTCTCAACTCACTGGTCCAATTTTCGGCATTTCAAGTGATTGGTGTATCGATCCAAAGATGATATTTCAGTTATGTATCGATACACGGTTCCTGTGTATCGATACACAAAAGGCAAAAACTTTTTCCAAGAAATCCAAGCCAAGACAAAGACATAGGTGACCAAAATAGGATCCAAGTATGTTCACACCATCAGAAATTCTTCAAGAACACCACCCCAAACTACTCCAATACACCGGATACCTAAGAGAAAGATTTGGTATAATGATTTGGCCATGGACAAGGTTCAAGGGATACACTTTCTGGTTTTATCATGCAAAGAGACGCCTAGAATTTTTTCAAACTCATATGTTATACCAAATGCCATCAAAAATGAAATTTCCTCAACAAGTGCAAAGAGTAGAAGTAATAGGTATCGA
>NMUG010013024.1:0-10214 GCA_002855965.1 Monotropa hypopitys
GGGTAATCGGGCATGGCGCGCAGCGGCAGGGAGTGCCTAGGGCGGCAGCGCCTACGCCCTAGGCTTGGAACGACGGCAGGCTGGAGCGGATGAGGAATGCCGGTTGGAGGTGGTGGACGACGGGTTGAGGCGCGTTAGGGTTGAGCGGGATGGAGCGGCAGCAAGAGGAGTTTACGGGAGGATCAGTGGTGTGGAGGTACGGGAGGAGATGGCTCTGATACCATGTAAGTTAAAATAAAATGGAAAGTCTAGATTGTGAGGAGCTCTCACAACCCTTTTATATTGATACTATCAAGGAATTACAACTGGGTCCCCAGAATATGAGGAAATAACAGAAAGGAATAAAAAGAGCAATACATAACAAAATACAACATCCAATCACTAATTCTAACAGATACATCACTTAATACATCAAACCAAACAAAACAGAGCCTTATGTCCTAATTAATTAGGGTATCTGTCTTTTTTATAGAGTTTTGTCAAGAGCATCATATTCTGTAATATGCAAAAACCTTGGTCCCTTCTAATTACTGTTTCTAAGGTTATTTTTGGTTTTCCCCTGTCCTTTGTGCTACCATCTAACATCTATCTCTTAATACATTTAGAGAAGAGTTATTACCATATGACTCTCTTTGGATGGTATTCTCCTTAATGAGCAATTTCATTTGGATTCGGAAGTAAAATTCATAAGTGGAGATCTTTTGAACATGAGAGATTGCTTCATAAGCACCCAATTCTCCAAGTATGAGAACTGAAATGAGGGACTGAAGATTTGATTTCCCTTTTACTTATCAACGAATCTTGTTTCACCCTAAATTATTTTAGTTCCCTTTTATGACTAACACATTGTATCAACCCAATTTGCAGTTCCTAAGAAAATGGACGAAAATGATTCATATAGTCCACCCAAATTGATAGTCACAAGCCTTACACTTTAGTTTGGTAGTTTGCCCACTTCTTGTGTAAATGTCCTGCATCAACTTGCTCACCCTTCCAAGATATCAATGACATTCTTCATCCAAGTATTCCCCTTATAGTTCGCATGTTTCTGAAGTTTGTATCCAACTGGCTCAACTTGGTGGAAGGAAAAGAAGCTGAATCTTGTATGAGCCATTTTTTGCCAAGACGCAAAGGCACTACATCTTGTTTTTTGTTGCTGCGATTCTTGGGCTTTTTAGGTCCTTTACAAGCATCCCGGTGGCTGGTATGGCAGATACAATATTGTGTGATGACAAGCAGTTCTGGATTGAATGTAGGGGTATCCCACTGAATGCGTGGAATAGGGCGTCTTTCAAGGCAATCGCTAATTTATGGGGTTCTTTGATCGAGATTGAAGATAATACCAGCAACCGGTCGCAGTTCGTTAGAGCAAGGCTTCAAATTCATTCCCTCGTGTCTGATATAAATGAGTGCATCGAGCTTGAGGTAAATGGTGTTCTATTTGAAGTGCATGTGTCCTGCCTTCATACCCCTATCAATGTAGTTCCGGAAAGCTGTGCAGCTCCTCCAGTTTTGAGTAAAGTCCAACACGACCTGGGCTCATCACAGGGGAAGGCCCCGAGTGTTTCTGGTGTTGTTAGCTCTATTGTCGATGTTGCTTCAGAGAGAGACTCCTGCACTAAAAATGTCCCTCCAGTCTTGATTCCTAGCGCTCATATAGAGGTAAGTGGGCCGGAAAGTCCTTCTGGGGTTGTGGGAGAGTTATTGTCCTCGCCCGGTCAGGAGACCATCAATCCTTCTGGGGATTCTTCAGCTGAAGCCCAATCGTCCTTAGGGTCTCCTCTGGCAGTTGCAGAGTTAAAGGAAGCGCCCTTATCGGCTCAGCCTCAGGGGGTGATTTCAGCTCATTTTTCAGAGGTAAGTGTAGCACCAATCTCTGTTTCTTCTTGTTAGGAAATAATAATATTATCTCCTAAGATTGCTCTTGATCACCTTTACTTATTAGCCTTGTAATTATTTAGGATACTTTATTATCTTTTTTAGACTAGTCAAATATTCTATTTATTTCTTTCCTTATAGGATAGTTTCCTATTTCTTCTTATTCTCAACCTTTATAAGGCCATGTATTGTAATATTCTAGTCATTGATAATAAGATCTCACTTCTCTTTTCTCTCTTCTCTCTATATCTTTGTGCAAATTCTATCATGGTATCAGAGCAATGTTATTGAAAGTTCTTTCGATTCGATCAACGCTGTTCGGGTCATTGGAAAGCAAAAGGGTCATTGGAAAGCCCAGTGTCCTAAGTTGTTGAATCAGCATCAACGCAACAATAAGCCTCCGCAACACTCCAATATGGTAGCCCTTGTTCCAGAGGTTGCATTGCTGCTGAATCCAGATATGGTTGCCTTTGCAGACCAGTTTCAGAAGTTCCTTTCGACTCAGGCTAAGCCACATCCACCACCATATGCCATATCTACTATCTCTTCTACAGGTCTGTCCTCATCAGGTCCCTCAGGTATAAATTCATCCCTTTGGATTTTAGATTCTGGTGCTTCTAACCATATGCCTTTGTCCCCAGATTCATCTTTGTTTAGCTTTACCAGTCGATCTTCTTCCCATGTTTCTGTTATTACAACTGATGGATCTCCTATGCCTTTGTCCTTTACTGGTTCTGTTTGCACGCCTACATTGTCCCTCTCTGATGTTTATTGTATTCCTTCACTTAAAATGAATCTTTCTTCAGTTGGTCAGTTGTGTGATTCTAGATTGACTGTTAACTTTTCTTCCACATCTTGTTCTGTGCAGGATCCACAATCCAAGAAACTGATTGGGACAGTCCATAGGAAGAGGGGATTATATGTCTTGGATGAACTGAAAGTTTCCGCTGTTGCTGCTTCGACTCCTAATTTGTCTTCTTTTTGTCTTAATAAAGATTCCTCCAGTTTTTATTTATGACATTCTAGGCTTGGTCATGTTTCGGCCAATCGTTTAAAATTCTTAGCTTCTAAAGGTTGTTTGGGAAATTTGCATGCTCATAATATTTCTGATTGCAGTGGTTGTAAACTTGCAAAATTTACTGCTTTACCTTTTAATCCCAGTACAACTTATTTTACTGCACCTTTTCAATTAATTCATTCTGATGTTTGGAGACCTGCAACTGTTGCCACTAAAGGAGGGTCCCGATACTATGTTTCTTTCATTAATGATTATACTAGATACTGTTGGGTTTATTTGATGAAGCATCGTTCCGAATTCTATGACATTTACATGTCTTTAAAGGCCCTGGTTCACACCCAACACGATACAGTTATAAAATGCTTTAGGGTTGATTTGGGTGGGGAATATACTTCCAATACATTTGAACGATTACTTTCATCTAATGGTACGATACATCAATCTTCTTGTACTGATACTCCAGAACAAAATTGAGTGGCTGAAAGAAAACACAGACACATTGTAGAAACAGCCCGCTCTCTTCTGTTATCTGCTAGTGTTCCTAATATGTTTTGGGGGGAGGCCGTTCTTACAACAGTTCATTTGATCAATCGAATTCCAACAGCTCTTACTGGTGGAATCTCTTCTTATGAAAGGTTATTCGGTCATGCTCCTAACTAATCATCCTTGAGGGTCTTTGGTAGTGCATGCTTTGTTCTTCGTCCTGAAGCTGAGAGAAATAAGTTGTCTGCTCGTTCTGTTGCTTGTGTTTTTTTGGATATTGTGAAGGAAGAAAGGGTTATCGTTGTTTTGATCTTGTTTCTAACAAACTTTATGTCTCTCGTTATGTTGTATTTATGGAACATATTCCTTTCTTCTTTATTCCTTCTACATCTCATACAGTAACCAAGAATGATCTGATTCATATTGATCCTTTCTGTGATAATGCCGATGATGTTCTCGACTCTAATGTTTCCTCTTCTAACCCATCTCTTTTACAGCCTTTACCTATGCATTATTCTCGCAGGTCTAACAACCAAATTGATGATCCCCCTGCCTCGTCTCCCCAAGAAGTTCCTGAAGTTGTGGATCCGACAACGCTTACTACCAAACGTATTCGTAAGTCCACTCGTTTGCCTGATTTTGACTACTCGTGTTACTCCAATTCCTTTACTTCTTTCTTGTCATCTATTCACAATCTTTGTGAGCCTCAGTCATATACAGAGGTTGTCCGTGACCCTCTTTGGCAGCAAGCAATGGATGAAGAACTATCTGCATTGCATCGCACTGGTACTTGAGATTTGGTGATGCTTCCGCCTGGTAAAAAGCCTATTGGCTCTCGTTGGGTCTATAAAATTAAGACCAACTCGGATGGTTCAGTAGAGCGTTATAAAGCCCGTTTGGTTGCTAAGGGTTTTGCTCAAAAATATGGGATGGATTATGAGGAGACCTTTGATTCTGTTGCAAAGAAGCCACTGCAATTCGTGCACTCATTGCAGTGGCTTCTGTTCGTCATTGACATATCTCTCAGTTGAATGTTAAAAATGCTTTCTTGAATGGCGATCTCAAAGAAGAAGTGTATATGGTTCCTCCTCAAGGTGTTTCTTACTCTTCTGGGCAAGTTTGCAGACTCAAAAGGCATTGTATGGTCTCAAACAGGCTCCTAGAGCTTGGTTTGAGAAATTTTCTTTGGTAGTCACTTCTTTTGGCTTCTCTCGTAGCCATCATGATTCGGCTTTATTTGTAAAATCCACTTCTATGGGTCGTATTATTCTTTCGTTGTATGTGGATGACATGATTATCACAGGTGATGATATGGATGGGATTGCTGCCTTGAAGATTGAGTTGGCACGTCAGTTTGATATGAAGGACTTGGAATCGCTTCGCTATTTCTTGGGAATCGAAGTTGCCTTCTCTCCTAAGGGTTATTTATTGTCCCAATCCAAATACACTTCAGATATTCTACAACGAGCTCGTCTATCAGACACAAGGACGATTGATACTCCTCTTGAGCTAAATGCTCGTTATACTCCGACTGACGACATTCCATTATCGGATCCAACCTTGTATCGGACTATAGTAGGGAGCCTTGTCTACCTTACTATCACTCGTCCTGATATTGCTCATGCAGTCCATA
Source organism: Monotropa hypopitys (assembly GCA_002855965.1). NCBI lineage: Eukaryota > Viridiplantae > Streptophyta > Magnoliopsida > Ericales > Ericaceae > Monotropa > Monotropa hypopitys. The sequence goes on from NMUG010013024.1 coordinate 5,013, forward strand.
TTGTTAGTCAGTTTGTTACCGCTCCGACCACAGTTCATTGGGCAACTGTTATTCGCATCTTGCGTTATCTTCGTGGGACTCTTTGCCAGAGTCTTCTGTTTCCTTCTACGTCTTCATTAGAGCTTTCTGCTTATTCAGACGCTGACTGGGCCGGTGATCAAACTGATCGCAAATCTACCACAGGGCTTTGCGTATTCTTGGGTGATTCTCTTATTTCTTGGAAAAGCAAGAAACAACAAGTTGTCTCTCGTTCTTCCACAGAAGCAGAGTATCGTGCGATGGCCTCTACCACCAATGAGATTGTTTGGCTGCGTTGGTTGCTAGAGGATATGAGTGTCACATTTTCTGGACCAACCTTTTTACTGTGATAATAAAAGTGCAATTCAGATTGCTCATAACTCAGTTTTTCATGAGCGGATAAAGCATATTGAGATTGATTGTCATATTACTCATCAACAACTTGATCGCGGCACGATTTCTCTGCCCTTTGTCCCCTCTTCTCTTCAGTTGGTGGATTTCTTTACGAAAGCTCAAACGGTGCAACGATTCCAATTCTTTCTTAGCAAACTCTCGATGTTGCGTGCGGCTGGATCGTGAGTTTGAGGGGGGATGTTAGGAAATAATAATATTATCTCCTAAGATTGCTCTTGATTACCTTTACTTATTAGCCTTGTAATTATTTAGGATACTTTATTATCTTTTTTAGGCTAGTCAAATATTCTATTTATTTCTTTCCTTATAGGATAGTTTTCTATTTCTTCTTATTCTCAACCTTTATAAGGCCATGTATTGTAATATTCTAGTCATTGATAATAAGATCACTCTTCTCTTTTCTCTCTTCTCTCTATATCTTTGTGCAAATTCTATCACTCCTAACCCGGAGGCTAGTTGGGGAGGCTGTGTTTCTGTTGAAGGCATCGAGGTGGAGCAGGTTTTGCAGGGTGCCATAGATGTTTCTGGGGGCTGTTGTGCTGCCCTCTCCTAATGTGAAGGGAGCCCAATTGTTTTGCCAACCATTAGAGCCCGGGAATCTTAGTGGTGCGGTTGTTCCAGGTTTGGATTTTGACCAAGTGGAGTTCATGAGAAGAGTTCGGCGGATTGTAATCGACGTGATTCAAATGGGTAAAGCGATGGGTATCTCCTTTTCTGAGAAAGAAGAATGCATGATTACAAGATTATCAGTTCTTAAACAGCTTGATTGCGAGCGGCATAAGGTAAGTCAGGGTGAGGCAATCGTTTGAGTGGTAGGCGTTCGGTTGTAGCAGATATTGTTTGGGGAGGTGTCTTTACTCTCTAGCATGTAGGACTTGGTAGCAGTAGGTTTTGAGGGTTCTTTATTCCCGGTCTTGGTTGCGGTGTTGGTTGGCTGATGGTAGGTGGTGGTTTGCTGTGTGTAGTTTTGGCGGGTGTCTGGTCTGGCATCAGCTGATGTATATTTGAATACTATATAATATAATAATCTTTTACTTTTCAAAAAAATAATAATATTGTGCTTAGTTCGAGAACTCCTCGTAGCCTCATCTTTTATATATCAGATTCAAAATTTTAGACTGTAAAAAATGCTTACGTGTCACTGCAAGGCAGTTTCTGTCCATCTTATGGTTCCCAACCTGTAACTCTATTTTGGTGGTTCTAATATCTTGTACATGCTGCTGTCCATTAGCGTAGACAAACAAACGGGTGCTCTTAGCTCTTTATTTTCTTTGTTCAGAAAGGAGCAATGACGCCAATGGAAGTATGCCAAGGACTTGGACTGAATGATCTTAAGAACAGAAAATGGCATATACAAGGGACTTGTGCTGTTAAAGGCGATGGCCTTTACGAGGGGTTGGATTGGTTATCTAGCACTCTCAAGGAGTTAAAAGCCACTGGTTACTCTTCAGTGGGCACATCATTGTTCTAACGAAACAGGTTCGAATTCCTAGTCTCTTCCTAAACTTTGCCCGATCAACTAATTGTGGAATCGTCTTCTTTATTTTACTTTAATTCTCATTTCACCATCTTTGTCAGGCTTACTTGAGGCCCTGATGATTTGCTGATGAGATGAACATCGGTCAATGGACAACTGCAGAAAAAGTTGGACTCTTATGATTTTCTCTCTCTTCTGGTTTGTGTTTTCAAAGCTATTGATGATATCTTACTCCTGGCCTTATTGTGGTAATGTAATCGTAATTTTCTTAACTGTATATTACGATAGATTAGTCAGCAGGTGATTTATATGTTCTTTGGATGCCCCCACCCCCGAAAAAAAAAACACTATTTACAAATATTTTGCTAAGGGCAGAATTGGATGCTGTATTCATTTTGAATGTATTAAATAGTAAGGGTAGATAAAATAGTCGGTGTAGTATTTATAAATAAAAAATGATATGCATACTGATCCGTGCATCGATTTGTGCACCGAAAGTAGAATTCGATTGATCGGAGTCTACGAAACGGTGTTGTTTCATTACACCGAAAGTAGACTTCCACCGGTAAGAGTTTGTTTTCGGTGCACAAATCGGTGCACGGATGGATACACATTGTTTATAAATGGTTGGTTCACATTGCTGTGATATTTATGGAGGGACTAAAGGAAAGAAAGAAGCCGTTAGCAGAGAGCATAATGTAAAAAAATTATTTGAGGATAAAACTAGGGATAATGTAAAAAAATTATCAAATGGATTATTTTCCCTTGTGCATGCTAATATTAGATTATGAAACTATGTACTATACAAATCCGCTTGTAGTTGAGTTGGCCAAGGGAATTGGATTTCACCCAAGAGACCCGAGTTTAACTCTCTGCAATGATTTGTATTAACTCCACGGGGTATAGTCTGGTGGATAAGGCACATACTTGGGTAATCCAGTCCGCCCAGGGACACCCCCGTGTAGTCGGTTTGAACCCCACTAGATGGAGCATAAAATGCACTAGTTTGGATTCTTCCTTCTAGGAGTGGTACATCTGTAAGATACGGGCAAGGTATGCGTTGGGTGCACCGGGTGACTTGCACTTTGCCTCTCATACAAGGGCCTAGGGGTGGGTTGGTATGAGCCTCTCATTGGTGGGGGATTCAACGTTTTTTATGAAACTATGTACTATGTTTGTTTGTTAAATGTGTAATTGTTTATAAAACTATGTACTATGTTTGTTTGTTAAATGTGTAATTTTATATTACATATTTAACATCGTTTGCATGCACATTAACATAATTTATTATATTGCTATGTTTCATTGATTTATAAAGCAATTTGTATGAAAATATGATAAATTTGTTTAATTTTGATATTAAATAAGTATAATGACCAATATTTTTTTAATCTTTTTGTAGTAAAGTATTGAATAAGTTCTAATAGTCACAATTTAATTTATTAGATTGGAAGATAGTTTATAAATAATTTATGAACTTAGTTACATAGGTTTGAGTTAAACTATACATCGTCCAATTTATTATGTTCAAAACATGTTTATTCACATAAATTAATTGTATGGAAGTAAGTTTTACCAGAAATTATAATAAATTTATGATAAATATATCATGTTTGTGATTTGAGATATGTTATGTTGGGGATATTTTTGCATAATTTTATTATTTTGGAATAATGTTTGCGGAAATTTATTTTGAGGTTTTGGAAGAGTGAAAATGAAAAATGACTGAAAAGATAAAATTAGAAAATAAATTTTTTTTTTAAAATAGAAGCAGAAATGGTGTTACCCAAAAGTCATCCAAGATGGGATGGGGAGTGAATTGGGTGTCAACTAATTAATGACCAACTAAAACAATTTCAAATAGAACTTAATATTTGTGAGGAAAAAATATATGGAAATGCTTTTAAATCGAACTTTAACTGGACCGTGATCAAGAAATTTGCTATCATGCTCCATCCCGAATCAGGAACCTAATTAGGAAAACATCTGAGACGATGCGTACAAATTTTACTAAAATAACCTTAATTATTAAAGGTTTCATCAACAAACTAAAAGATTAATTATCCACTTAAACTCAAAAATCTAAATTTCATTAACAATTGCTAACCAAACCAAACAATTTGTTTATCTTTAAATTTAAATATTTTATAACACTGGAAGATTTTAATAAACCATATTGAAATGGAAGTTATACAAGCAATCCAGTTTTGTATCTACTTAAAGATTAAATTTTTTAATTACATCTTTAGACCAAAAAAACTCACTCTAATAAGTGCACAACTCTAAGGTAAAACTCTACACAACTGATAGATAGTGTGTTGGAAAAATTGGTCTTCAAGCGATGTAGACGGTGTCATATCCATAGGAAAATCACGAATAATGAGTAACAATCGAGGCACGTTATAAAAACATTTTCCTAAAAACAGTATTTGCCTCCACCAAAAGGTGTGCACCGGATTAACAACAAATCTGCTTTCAAGATACAACGAAACCGAACTCGAAATTCTTTTTGACTGCGTTTGCACCAACGAAGACAGACAGAATATCCACTATCTAAATATAATCGAATCAAGAATCGATATATTATTACAGCATATTAGTATGCCTAAAATATTAGGGAGAGAATATGTAGAGAGAGAGAGAGAGAGCAATTTGCTAAGAAATTTGCCTTGATATTTTTTTCCGATCTCCTGAATGATTTACAAAGGCCTATTAATAGACTTATAGACACCCTTTTGCGAAAGGACATGTCTCTAATAGAAACACATTAAGAAGAGTCACGACCACTCTTTTAATATTCGCATCCATTCATAATAGTCACATCCCAATCTTATGAGTGTGATAATCATTTTGTAAAGTCACGACATATGTGAAAAGGTATCACAACCGTTCACATAAACCTCTCTACCAAAACATATTTTGAAAATTCTCCAACAATCTCCCACCATTGTCGAAATATAGAAGAAAAACTCTTGATTCTCTTACAACAAGGCTTATGTATACATGAATAGTATCTCACGACTTCAACCACTCACTTAGTGAAACATTTTAAAGCTAGTTAGGGCAGCATAGTAGACGTATCTTTGAACTAACTGTCCTCTATTGACTAACCAGATATGCCTCACACATAATCCTCAGAATAACGCAGATATTCCAATCAGGTGACCCGTGCACTAGCCGTGGGTCGGTATCTTGATTTCATGAGCGCTCCAAGGTCTAGTCCCCATGACCTATAGGAAGCGGCACCACCTCCACACTCACACAGGTAGATTCTTACCAGTGTCCTGTAATGA
>NMUG010013025.1:0-10214 GCA_002855965.1 Monotropa hypopitys
GTCTTAAACTTGTTGTGTGCAATTTGTATATGTTGTGTTCAATTTTTTCATCTTAAACTTGATGCGTTGTTTCAAGTTGCAGGAGTGGTCTAGATACAATCCTAACCTCCAGTACCCTAAATTAATGTCATCAACATTGACATATATACCCATATGTTTCTTATGTTTTTTATCTCCTTTTCCCATTTTTGGGTTTATGGAGAAGTTTTCTATGTTTTGTGTTCAATTGCATAAATAAATTGAGACGGAGAATTGTTTAAAATCATACAAACGACTAAAAATGGGAGCAATTGTGATTAGGAAAACGATGTCAATCTTTCTTTTGGAGAGACTCTCCAAACGTAATGATGTGTTTTATGTATGTATCGAAATTAAAACTACAATTAAATCCCAAAGCAAGCAAAACATAAATGTCTTAAGTTAATAAAATTAAAACTACAATTAAACCCCTAATATTTTAGATTTCTTTATATTTGGCCACGGAAAATGTTTAAAAAATTAAAATTTTGCCTACAAGTACCCACAGAAGTACCGACGCCGTACCCATTTTGGTCAGAAGTAACCACAGATTTACCGATGCCGTACCCATTTTGGTAAAAAGTACCGGGTACTTTTTTGCCGTACCGGATACTTTTTTGCCGTACCCGGTACTCGTACGGCACCATTTTTGGAGTACCCGTGCTTATATAAAAGAACTTAATGAATAAGAAATAACAAAGTTTTAGAATGGTGTCTTTGTTGATTCCTTTGTTCACTAACACTTTGAACTTGAAGTTATTGAAACCTAAAGCATGTCATACAACTAAGATGATGAGGAAAGTGCTTCAAACTTCTGGCAATAGTTAAATATTGCTAAAAAGGTAGGTTGGTAAATACTTCAACCAACAAGGCCTTTTGATTCCTTCTCCTTCTATCGTTCTCCTGTTAAATCTGTTGATTGTTTTCATAATCAAGGAACACCAAGGAAGATATAAGGCAAAATAAAATTCCTTGCTTCTACCGTTGTAAAAAGAACATTTTGTGTTCATGAAAGAATGATTGTCTCCATTATATAGGTACCAGATACAGGAAAACTGCCATTTAGGCCAATACCAAAACAGTATAGGGGAAAGATATCTGTGGGGGAGAGAAATTGAGAGTGTTCTGCATTTTCATCTCTTGGTTCTGCAACTTTTGGCAAGTAGAACCCCTGTTGGTGGACTAGACATCTCTAGTTGGCATCTGGCATGCAACCAGTAAGAAAAGTGAATCAAACCCAGATAAGCTCTTACTCTGAAAGTTCCTCGTAGATTATATGTGATCTTGTTGCTCTGTACTTGCTTCTGAAGCCCTAGCCCAAGATTTTGGGGCAAATAAACCAAGCTTGAGATCATGTGAACTGATCCGAGCTTTCGTTCGCCTCGTCTCTCTGTAAATGGCTGAAGTGCTTGAGTTGCTATGAGACTGTTGTGAAAGTAGAGTTCTATTTCAACATTCTCGAATCTCACATCAATTTTTGCGTTAGGGTTGGAGAAGTTTGCGAGGAAAGTAAAATCGCCGTTGAAATATTCTGGCGAATCAAAGTAGATAAGATTTAGGCTTGCAGCTGTGACATCAAACACCGGGTTTCTGGGTTTGATGACTAGAAATACTATTAAAGTAGCAACTCCAAAGAAGATAAGGAGAAGACTAAATATTAAACAAAGGACTGCACCAAACCATATGACCGGGTTTGTCCGACGAGGCTGCCGGAGAAGCCGTTGCACTCTCTCTTTCCTTGTACCTAGATATGGTACCTCTGGTGTTAAAGTCTGTTGCTTCATGGTCTTATTTGGTACCACAATTTGGTTAAGAGAAGTGGGCATGGATTGCTTGTGGGATAGAGTGTGAGCTGGTGGGGGTGGAAGGGAAATCATGTTGAGGAGGGTTTGAAGAATAGCTTGTGAAACAAAGTAATGAGGGAGTAGTAGTTGTGAGGCATGAAAGATATAAGGAATTTGCTTAAAGGGAAAAGAAAGTTTTTTTTTCTTTCATTCAGAGGTAATGGGACCACCAATGTGCTTCATTCAGAGGTAGTTTATTTGAGTTTGAATTGTTTTGCTTTTGTTAATGCAGCACTGCCGAAAAAGCTCCAAACAAACAAAGGGACAAATGCTCTTTCCACTTTATTGAATTTCTGTTGATGGATTTTGTGTTTGACCTGTCAAAATGGTGAATGGACGGTCTTGATTGTATTTATCATGATGAATCACAAGGTGCTGCTGCACTGATGGCTGATTCTACTTTTGGGTACTGATGCTTAATGACTAAGAAATGTGAGAAATTTTAAAATAATTTTTCTGAGGGAGTCCTGCTTGCTACATGTGTTAGAAAACAAAAGAAAAACAATTTGAAGTGGCCCATTTTAGTAGCCTTCTTAGGGAAAAAAATCTTTTGGCAATAACAGCCAACTGATAGAGATCTTTCTTCGGTTCTCAGTGTTTGGACCACAAATTTTAAAATTCATGTGGTAAATAAATTGGTTGGAAATTATTTTTTAGAAAATTTGGATTTAATAATTGTAGGCGAATTACCTATAATTTAGGAGATAAGTTTGTTGTCTAAATTGTAGGGAACTGGTTTATTATTCAAAGCAATGTGATTAATCGAAATTAATATGTAAATAATTATGTTGAGAACATGAGTAGTTATTTTCGGCTAAGTTTTGGAGACGTGTCAATCCTTTGTGCATTCTCAAATGAAAACAGTTATGGAAGACGGTTTAGTGTATTCATGGGCGGTTATATTTGAAAGTTACAATACTTCAGAGATTATAAATGAAGATATGCGTGTAACATTGATGAATGATACACATCAACAACACTCACAGCAGCAAACTAATTTAGAATTATTTCATAACTCTTACAGTTGTCGATTGATCCCCTATTCTTCTTCTATCTATGTCTATCTCCTACTTTCTTTCTCCTCCTCTCTCTCTCTCTCTCTTTCTTTTGTGTAGTTTTCTTCAATTGTGGAAGTCCTTGTTTAAGGCCCACGAACTATTGTAATTTTAGCTCAAGTTTCGCAATTGCTTGAAAGAAGTTAGTCAGTATTTTCAGGTGCTTTTCTTAATTTCTCTTGGAGATCCACTTCTCCTGGCATGCCCTCGCATCTTCTACATCACCAGGTGTTGACCATCCCTATTTATCCTGTCCCTGGAGGAATTGTTGGGCAATATTTTTTGGCACGCCCGGTGGGACCCATAAAATAGTTGAAGATCATTCCACAAGGCAGGAAAAGACAAGAAAGGAGGAACTAAAGGCACGGGAACTGGTGATGACCCCAGTTGAAGCCGTACAAGGCAAGTCCTTCGCGGCATCACAAGAAGATCCGCAGGAGATGACAGTTGGCATGAGAGACATCATTCTGGAGACAAATTGTCACGACCCGGACCCATCCTCTGAGGTCATCGTAACAGACGTCAGACAATTATCATAATCACACTAGGTAATTATCATAATCACCTAAGGCCACACTTAACTTTTTTAAATTATTTAAGAATAAATGAGGATTTCTTTACAGCGGATAAAATAAAATAAACACATTTTCCACGTTGATATAATAATAAATGACTGAAATAAAAACTAGAAATAAAAGCTCAGAGTATCTAAACTAATAAATAAAAGGTACAACTGAACTAAACGTACCAATAGAACTGCTGTGAATCCCGGCTAGCTATCCAACAAATGATTTCCTGGAAATTAATAATTTTAAAACGTAAGCTGAAAGCTCATGTAAGTGACGAAACACAGAAATACAGGTTTTATTGCCATGGATATGAATAACAGTATAAAACAGTGCATTATTTTCAGTAATGTAATTGTGTCCAATGTGGTAGCCGGACCATAACTATCTTGGGCCGGACCCCACCGTCCGGATATCCTTAATGATCCGGACCCCATCAATACATCCAGAGCAATCCAGGACCGTCGGCCTCACGGACCTCCGGACACACTGCTGTTGGAGGACAGAACCGGCGGTTCATCATGTGTTCGTAAGCAACCTAAGCAGTCCCACCGGACACCCGAAGGAGCCAAGCCGGGCCGGTCATGCGGTCTCCTTCAACCTTCGGTATACCTATCCGGACGTCAAAGAAGTCAATCGTTTCCACTCCCCACTGGGAGATGAGGCAACTTCCACCGACGGACGGTCCTATGCCAGAGGGATCCACCATCGGTAGCAACAAGGAACAATGACCTCCGGCAGGTGGCACTCGGGTCGGCCGTACAGCTGCTGACGTGGCTCGGGTCGGTTCAGCGGCCCATCAGCACCATAGGGCTGACATCAACACACGGCCTCCCGCTCGTGTGCATCGCACGCTTGCACATTTGGCGCCAAGTCAGGACTCCCTATAAATGTCCCATCAAAACACTATTCATGATATAGTTCTCTGATATCTCTCTGACCCCTCTTTCAGTTCACGGTTTTCTCTCTTACCGTCGCTGACTTAGCCATCGGAGGCCCCTCTCGGTTGCTGCCGACCGGTGGGCACTGACCTTTGTGATTGCAGGAGCCAAGCAGGTGATCCCTTTTCTCTTATAGGTGACCGCGCACACAGCCGAAGCTTTCTCCGCCAGTCATCCGGCTAGAATCCGAAGGGCCCGAGAACCATCCGGACTCTCAGTCACCACAATTGGCGACTCTGCTGGGGATCTTCGTTCCCAGACTCAGGTGACCGACAATCTACCCCTCACTACAACATCTCTTCCCCTCACCATGGCCGTCGACGACTCCCGCGACCGTCATTCTCGCCGATTACCTATTGCTCCCACTCCGCCCATACTAGCCACCTGGGATCCTCCCCTAACCCTACCAGGATCCAATTCTCAGCAGCCTGACGAACAGCTCCGTCAGAAGGACTTGGAGATAGCCTTCCTCAAGGATCAGCTGGCGAGGCTCGTCGGTGCTCCACTCACGTGCCCTCCTGTTCCCTCTGAAACTCTGCAGGCCGACTCTGAGCACACCTATAGGCGGTCGGACCTGGACCGATCGGAAAGGCCGAACGATCATGGCCGCGCGGACAAGGGAAAGGAGATTCACCGATCCCCCGTCCGACGATGCCAGTCGAGAGGCCACCGTCACCTATCACCCAGGTATCGACCCTCCGTCAACGCTGTTTCCAGTTCTCGCGAGACTCTCCCCCTCGCGGATGGAAATTTGGCCCCCGCCAGCGCCGCTTCGCCGGACACCCAGCCCATGGAAACCTCAGAAGCAGGCCACAGGCACCGCCGACGAAGAGACAATCAGGGCTCCGGTAGACACTACGGAGCAGGTGACTTCTACGGACGCAAGAGAAGACACCACAAAAACCCTGACTCTCCTCCTCCAGTCAGATATCTCAGGGACCATCTGAACAACCGCCGAAGGCAGATGGCGGCTAGCCCTGAGAAGAGGGCCGTACAGCAGAAGGCGTTCGTTGATGCCAGGCTCCGACAGCTCAGCCTATCTCCATTCATTCCGGAGATTGAGTTGGCGACACTCCCGGCAGGCTTTAATCTACCCAAGTTCAAAAGGTATGACCCCAAGACGGACGCCTACACCCATCTCATTCACTACCGCCAGACCATCTCTCTCTACACTACCGATGACTCGGTCATGTGCAAGGTGTTCCCCACCAGCCTTGACACTCTGGGCTCACTCTGGTTCAACAAGCTCCCTCCACGTAGCATCTCATGCTACCGGGACCTTGAACGGGCCTTCATGGCAAGGTTCGTAACCAGCAGTCGGCAAACAAAGCAGATCGACGCTCTCATCGGCCTTAAGAAGCATCCGTATGAAAGCCTCCGCCAGTACTCTGAGAGGTACTGTTAGCTTTTCAACGACATCCAAGGTTGCGATCAGACAGTGGCCGCCTCTTCTTTCAAAAACAGCCTAGACAGCAGCAACCGGATCTTTGCCGACCTCACACTCCACCCCTCAGAAGATATGGATGACCTCATGCTTCGGGTGGAAAATTTTTGTCAGTTGGAAGATCTCCTAGCCGAGCATGCCACACAGCGATCGGATCAGCAACCTTCGGTCTTACAGCCGACGGAAGGCCGTAGGCAGGTAAATGTCGTCAAAAAAGGAAGGAAAGGTGGTCCGAAGGCTCCCAAGCTCCACGAGCTCACCGCTGAAACGACGGTCTTCACCGAACCCATTTACGCTGTGCTGAAGCATATTGAGAACCAACCATTCTTCTCTTGGTCAGACCACAAGCTTGGAACGTCCGGCAAAACGAAAGACAAGCGGATCCACTGCACCTATCATTGGGAGCAAGGACATTTTATGACTGGGTGCAAACCCTTCAAGTCGTACTTGGAGCTCCTGGTGCAGCAAGGACATCTAGCCCAATGGGTTGATCAACAGAAGACACTGGAGTTTGCCCAAAGGTCCGGACATCCCGTTCAGCCGGAGGAGGATGTCCCTACGATCAATGTCATTCACGGACCACTCAACAAGGAGGCTGCTGCCCGTCTCAGAATAGAAATCGACCAGGCCTCCGCTCCAAAGCAAGTGCTCACGGTCGGTTCTGGTCTCAAACGAAAACAGCCATCCGACCGTTCAGGATGGTCCATAACTTTCACGGAGAAGGACCTTGACCGAGTCCGGCTTTCTCACAACGACGCCCTGGTCGTCACTCTGCGCGTCGGACCGGCCAACGTCCGACGCATCCTCATCGACCAAGGAAGCTCTCCAGAGGTAATATATTTTCCATGTTTCAAGCACTTAAGCTTCCCTCTGATGCTTTGCAGCCAGCCGACGTCCCCTTGGTTGGATTCAACGGAGCCCCTGTCTGGCCCCTCGGCAAAATCATTCTCCCGGTCCGGGCAGGATCTAAGACAGTTGAAATGGAATTCATCGTTGTGGACGTCCCTAGTCCATACAACGCCATCCTTGGCCGAACCTGGATTCACTCCATGCAGGCAATTGCCTCAACTTTCCACCAAGTTGTCCGGTTTATTGGAGCCTCCGGACGGCAGGAGGATATCTATGGAGATCAGGCAGCTTCAAAAGTGATACATCTCAGCTGTCAGGGAAAACAAGCAGATGAAACAAGTCCAATGGGTGGAAGTTCCGGACACCCCTGTTCTTGAGGATGTTGGCGCTCCGGCCACCGAAAAAGCAGTTGAGAAACTAATCTGAGCACCGATCAACGAGGATGGCAGCAGGGTATTCCTTATTGGCTCCTTTCTCTCTCCTGTGGACTGAGAGAGATATGTGAAGTTTCTAAAAGCCAACATCGAGGTCTTCGCCTGGACTTCATACGAGATGCCCGGAGTGGACCCTTCGTTCATCTGTCATCAGTTGAACGTAAATCCCTCTCGGCATCCCGTCGTCCAAAGACCCCGACGCTCCTCTCCGGCACATACACAGGCGGTCATAGAAGAGGTGGACCGGCTGTTGGAAGCAGGTGCCATCCAAGAAGTCCAGTACCCCACTTGGCTGGCTAACACAGTGGTCGTCAAAAAGAAGTCCGGCAAATGGCGAGTCTGTATCGACTACACCAACCTCAATGATGCCTGCCCGAAGGACTGTTTCCCTTTGGACCGGATCGACCAGTTAGTCGACGCCACCGCCGGACACCAAAAGCTCAGTTTCATGGACGCCTACAGGGGATACCATCAGATTTCCATGGCCAAGGAGGATACGGAGAAGACAACCTTCATCACCCCAAAGGGGGTATTTTGCTACAAAGTTATGCCCTTCGGCCTCAAGAATGCCGGAGCAACATACCAACGGATGATCTCTCGAATGTTCTCCCGACAAATTAGGGACACAATGGAGGCTTACATTGACGATATGGTTGTCAAAAGCAGGTATGCAACCGACCACCTCCAACATCTGGCAGATGTCTTTGACATCCTGAAGAAACATGGGCTCCTGCTCAACGTTGAAAAGTGTGCCTTCGGTGTGGGCTCCGGCAAATTCCTTGGCTATCTTGTCACCAGCCGGGGAATAGAAGCGGACCCCTCCCAGGTCACCGCAGTGACAAACCTCAGACCGCCGTCCACCATCAGAGAAGTTCAGCGCCTGACCGGCATGGCAGCGGCTCTCAATAGGTTTATCAGCCGGTCGTCGGACCTTTGCCAGCCATTCTTTCAAGCCATCAAAACCAGCCGGCGCAACTATAAGTCGACGGAGGAATGCGACGAGGCCCTTCAACAGCTGAAAAAATACATCTCCAGCCCTCCGGTCCTAGTCATGCCAAAGGATACGGAGCCTCTCATCCTCTATCTGGCCGTCTCTCCACACGCCGTTAGCTCTGTTCTATGCGGAGTGAAAAAAACTGACCACCAGCCGGTCTACTACACTAGCAAGACCCTCCTTCCTGCCGAAACAAGGTACTTGCCTCTTGAAAAACTTGCTCTTGCTCTTGATTCTGCTTCCAGGAAGTTGCTGCCCTACTTTCAGCAGCATACCATCATAGTGCTGACGGAGCATCCACTGAAGACAGTCCTCCGGAAGGCCGACCTCTCAAACCGGATCTCAAAATGGGTGGTCGAACTGGCCAACTTTGACATAAAGTATCAGCCCAGGACATCCATCAAAGCCCAGGTTTTGGCCGACTTCGTCGTAGAGTTCTCTCCGGGGGTCATCCCCCTAGAAGCTCTGGCACAGTCTCCGGCCATTACTCCGGATCTATAGGCTGCCTCCTCATCTGCTGCTCCGCCTCCACGGCGCTTCGGCACTTGTGCCCAGCGTCCGGCGGAACAATGACAGCTCTATCATGGGGACACTTAGAGATTACATGTAGATGGCGCATCCAATAATCGGGGTTCCGGCGCAGGGATCGTACTAGCCTCCCCTGGGGAAGTCATCCATGAGAATGCCCTGACTATTGATTATCCAGCCTCCAACAATGAGGCAGAATACGAAGCTCTGATCTTCGGACTACGCCTTGCGGCGGACATTGGGGTAGAAGATATCGCCGTTTTCAACGACTCTCAACTGGTCGTCAATCAGCTGACCGGAGAGTACGGCGCTCGGGACGACCGAATGTGCAAATACCTCAGCTCTGCCCTTGAAGAATCAAAGAAGTTCAAAACCTTCCGGATTGAGCAGATTTCAAGAGAATATAACTCCCACGCCGACGCCCTCGCCAAGCTGGCTTCCGCTTGCTCTATCGACGGCCAGCGATCAATCTCCTTTGGCATCATATCTCAGCCAAGCCATGAGCTTCCGGCATTGGAGGTGAACAACATATCAGAAGGCCCCAGTTGGATGGATGAAATTTTCGCATTTCTCAAGTCAGATACTCTGCCAGAGGATCGGCGAGAGGCCCATCGTATCCGACGATCCAGGACCGGCCCATATCTGCTCTGCGTCCATCTAGCTCAGACTCCGGTAATTCTAGAAGAACTCCACTTCGGCAGTGGGGGATGTCACTCTGGCAGGAGATCACTAGCCCACCGAGCAATAACCCAAGGGTACTCGTGGCCAAAAATGCGCAAGGATGCTGAAGACTACGTCAAAGCGTGCCACAAGTGCCAGCTATTTGCTCCGGAAATCCACTGTCCGGCCGAGGACCTTTAGCCGATCACTAGCCCTTGGCCATTTGCCCAATGGGGCATTGACATCGTCGACAAGCTCCCAACAGCTCCAGGCGGGTTCAAGTTCCTCATAACTGCAACCGACTACTTCACAAAATGGGTTGAGGCCGAACCCCTCGTCACCGTCACAGCTGCCGACGTTAAACGCTTCATTTGGAAGAACCTAATCTCCACGTTCGGCGTGCCCTATGCCATAGTGTCGGATAACGGCACTCAGTTCGTCGGCGATCTTGTTTCGAACACATGCGAAGAGCTTGGCGTCAGATTCTTCAACTCTACCCCTTACTATCCTCAATGCAACGTCCAGGCCGAAACATCAAACAAGACCATTTCAGCTGGTCTCAAGAGACGGCTGGAGTCAAAGAGGGGGAAATGGGAAGAAGAGCTCTCACATGTACTCTGGGCTTACCGGACCACTCCACGTCGGTCAACTGGCCAGACATCATACTCATTGGCCTTCGGCGTGGAGGCAGTCATCCCAATCCAAGCTGGGTTCCCAACTATCCAGACACAACACTTTGACCAGCCGACAAACGACTCCACCCTAGCTGCCGATCTGGATCTTGCAGAAGAAAAGAGGGAGTCCGCCAGGATCAGACTGGCCTCCTATCAACAAGAAGTAGCCGGGGCTTCAACAAAAACGTCCGCATCCGGATATTCAAA
>NMUG010013026.1:0-10214 GCA_002855965.1 Monotropa hypopitys
TAGAGTGGCAAGATCGAGGTCGAACCACAGAGAGTTGACGGAGTCTAGGGAATTTGCTTGGTAATGAGGTTTGGATTTGCGGAGTGTTAGCGGAAGGACGCAACCCTTGAATTGGTTTTGATTTTAGACTTGAGAAAATAAGCCTTAAGCTAAAAGGATTAAAATTCACTTAACTAAGAGGAATGGCTACGGAAATTCCTAACACCCAACCTAGGATAGATTCGACTTCGCAATGGTCAAGAGATAATACGGGAGTGAGGAGTTAGTTCTCACAGTCATAATGTCGAACATCAAAGGTGACATAGCTAAAGGCATGGCGTGTGCCAAGGTGATTGGCCACACTCCATCAAATAGGTTAACAATCCCCGATAAAGACCTAAATTAGAGAACACAAACTCCCAATTCCAATACAATCTCAAAACACAAAACAATTCTAAATATGGATGGATTCTAGGGGAAATTGTTCATTGGGTCATTTCATCGAGCATCTAGCGAGACATCGCATCAAGCATTGTTCGTGCCACGTTAATGGCCACGACCAATCAAAATGATAACACCACTAAATCAAGACCTACGGCATGAACTCAATACACCCAAAATCCACCGCAATCAAGGATAATAAGGGGAAGTCAAATCTAAACTAGGACGAGGGGTGTTAGTCACCCCATAGCCAAACCGTAGAGGCTAGCCCTCCATTGTACTACCTACAACCATAGAAATCAAGAGAAAGCAAGTAAAACAATACATGGAGAATGAAATACGAAATTGATAAAACATATATGCTTAAACAAAGTACACTACAAGAGAGAGGAGAATGAGAACCACAACATTAATAAAGAGAAAACTTACAGCTATTGTGGTCTCCTCTAGGATTACTATAGTCGAGTCAGTACCTGTAATATGTTAAAACCCTTTGGAAGAACTTTGAGGTGGTCGTAGTGGTTCCTTTTACCTTGTCAATGTATATGTAAGAATCTCGATCTCATGATGGCGTAGTAGAATTATCTTGGGGAGTTCCGGCACTAGTCGGCGATTCTTAGTACTTTGTTGAGCCCCTTGGGAGTAGGTGGCATGATCTTTGTGGTTTCCTGATGCAAATTCCGAGAAATTGTGGTAGGATTGGTTTGTTGGTCTGTAGGAATTCGCCCTTGTTCCATGATTTAAGGAGATCTTTAAGCCGTAGTCGTGATTTTCCTAGTTTCCTTTTTTAAGGAGGTTGAGTTGCATGCATTTGCCTGTGGAGTGAGATGTTCCAACGCCTTTGTTCGTTAGCACGTGAGTGTAAGTGCGATGGTAGCGCATCCTTTTCGCCTGGACATGGTTTCGCGATGATTTGTAGTCGATAAAATCGTTCGAGATCCGAAGTAGACGTTTGTAAATTGAAGTTTGGAGTTGTTGTTTCGTGGAAACCAGACGCTTCTTGGAAGCTGCTTGTTCTTCTCGTGCCCGTTTGAACTTTGCCGTAACTTGAGTTGGTTGCTAGTCATGTGCTAGCCTCTCGGAAAGATTTCTTCGCTCGCCCCTTCTCTGCCCGATGACATGTGCTGGGCAGTTGTAGCAAATCTCGGATGTGATTCTCTCGTATCCTGTTGGTTGGGTCTTGATTCTGTATTACAGCGCTTCCTTGGCTGTGTCCAACGTGTTCTTGTGCAGCATGGTGCTGACAGTACGACAAGTTTGTGCCCAGCGCGATAATGGACAATTTAATCTCGCACCTACGTTCTGCAATGTCTTATTCCGATCGGCGACGCTTTGGCTCGGTAATACCCCAGTGAGGTTGTGTCCTCATTCAGTTGGCTCTTATCCGGCCATGTGTTTGTGCGGATATATTTCCATTCGGCTATTCCCTTGCACGACAATCACCCTATCTTGTTCTGTTCAGCCATGTCCGACTCGACGGTGACTTTAGTGTCCACACCCGATCGGGAGTTGTCCCTTTTCTCTTCTGTGTGGCACTTGGCTTGATTGATACTTGCATTCTTTTGTTGTGATCTTCGTACTTCGCCAATTGATAGGTTCGGACTTTGGTCTCTTGCGTGGTTGATTCGTGGAATCCCCGTTGAATAATAGTCTCTTTGTGACTTACCCGTTGATCGTGCTATACCCGTGCGGCTCCTCCTTCGAGTGCTCTGCCGACGGTAAACTGTGGAGCATGGACTTCAAGGCATAGTGTGGATCAATTGTGGTACCGTCTTCGGTCGATATCAGAGTGTGCAGCGGCAACACGGAAATTCAAGTCGATAATTGTTTGTTTCTAGACTTCGGTTCGAGAGAGGAACCAATCTCGGCGATGCACCTGTTGGCATCCACTCCTTTGTTTCAGCGGTTTGTTTTGGCGGTGCGGCGACTTTCGTGCAAATGTCGCTTCCCTTCTTTAGAACTGTGTTGGGTGAAACCCCTCTGTTAAATTCGCGGTCTCTTGGTGGGCTTCCTGACCGAGTGTCGAAGTTTTTCGTGTTATTTCGGTTGCTGATAACGAACGACGTTGATCTTGCCTCCACTTATTCAGTTGGATGTGCTCTTGGAATTCCTATCGATCTCGTGAATCGTTTTGAAACCCGTGACGTGGGTAGATCGTGGTAGATTGGGAGCGAGTGGTTGAGTCTTCTATTCTTGCACCTTCTGTGTAGAATCGACTGCGTGTGTTATTCCTATGATCGTGCGACTATGGATGACCCAAGGAGGTTGAGTGGAGTACGTGTCCGGCCGGCACATCTCTAACTCAAGCCCTTGTGTCACTTGATGTCACATTGGGTGTGTGCGTGGGGACATATATGTCCATCTAAATCTTTATCTATATATATGTGGGGGGTGTCCGTGGGAATTAGCGGTGCGAAAATTGTATAAAAACACATGTACGAAAATGGTGAAACAACACAAATAATGAATACCGCCGATTGTATGCCCGCTTATTCTTGCTCCTTGCACGCGTTGTTGCTTTCGGCCAATGGCCTTCTATTTCTGAGCTCGTTTGGAGCAACTATCGTTTGTTGTATCGTTGGTGATCGTGGTTGTTGTGCCAATTTGGGAGTTGCCCCTTTGTCCTTTGTGCGGCACTCAAATGGATTCTGAATCTGGCATATGCCCATGGTTGATCGTCCGTTCTCAAGGAGAACTCATGGCTTGTTATCTCGTTGCTTGGTGATCGTTCTCGTAAGAGTCTCGCTCGTTAGTTGACTCTCTTATCGATTGGACCTACGTTCTTTCAGTGTTTGTCTCTTGGAAGAGAATTACTCTCATTGTTACCGTCTTGTTGGTCGATCATTTGGAACTGTTGACCAGGTTGTTGCTTGGTTGATTGTTGATTGGTTCTGTGGGAAATATTGTTCTCCTTGTTGTTGCTCTTTGAGTATTGATAGCTTCTTTGAAGAAACATCATCCATATTGTGGTTACCCTATTGGGAAATTGACAACCGTATCGGTGTCCCTTGTATCGGGATGTATACCTTTCGACCTTGTCGTGTGGTTCATGGTATGGACATGAACTTTTGCTCTTCGGTGTTTCGATGCACTTCTATCCCTAGGAAATTTCGGGGACTAAATTCTTTTAAGGAGGTTGAGATGTCACGACCTGAATTTCCATTCCTTTTAAAATTCGATTTTTGGGGAAATAGAATATAATTCGTTGAACCTTGGAGTATTCGAGATCTTGGAAAGGTTGGGTGGACCATGAGAAGGAGTACTTGTAGGTTCATCCTCCCCAACGTGAATTTCATTCTTATTCGGATCATTGAAACTTGATCGTCCTTTGTAAGTTCATCATTTGTTGATCGTTTGATGCATTCGTGACCTCGGGGAAGGCTAAGGGATAGCCTTGGAACATCATTTCGGTGCCTAGAATGTTCGGGAGGTGTCCTTGGATGGTTTGGGAAGGTTCGGGGCCTTTTCGTCGCGTTTTGATATTTTTCTGCAAGCTTCGTCGGGACCACGCTTGAGGTTCGTCCGGACGACGGGTCCCAAAAATGATTTTTTTTGCTTCAGGAGGTTTCGTCTGGACCATTGGGGTCTTCTTCCGGACCATGGGTGTTTCGTCCGGACGACCGTGACTTTCGTCCGGACGACGGTCTGCTGTATTGCGAAAAATCGTTCTCATTAAGGGTATTTTGGTCTTTTTACCCAATGGGGTTATATAAGGCTCCCAAATTTCGTGGAACCCCTCACTTCTTCTTCCTCCCTCAACCTAAATCTCTCTCACCTCTCTCTCTATCCACCATTAAACCTCCATTGAAACCAAATCGAAAAGATTCGATTTGGAGGGCTTCCGGTGCCCGGATTAAGTTTTGCGAAGGAGAAACCTCGCTCCTAGCGGCCGGATCTACACCTTAGGTACCATAGTTTCTTCACCTCTCCAAAAATCGAAGTTGGGATTCGGATGAAGGTGCTCGGATGAAGATTTTGGAAGGATAAATGCCATTCCCCTCACCGAGGGCTTCCCGGTGCCGACCATATCTTTTCCATCCGACGACTTTGGGTTTTCCGGCAACTCTCCGACGAAGGGCTGTGGAGAAATGTTCAACATAAAGGTCGTAGAGGGTGACGAGAGCTACGCGGTGGCGGGTTCGGTTTGCGGTAACATTTTCTGGCGACTACTCCGGCAATTACTCCGGTGGATAAATTCTTGATCATTATCAAGCGTGTGCGTGTGTGTGCATTTAGTTTCCGTGCTTGTGCTTTAATTCGTATCGGTTCCCCCTTGTGTCGTTTTTGTGGCTAATTAGAATTCCCTTGGTAGAATTACATAAACTTTGGGTCGATATGTATCGATGTTTGGAGTAATAATGTTAGGAGTGTCGATTAGCGATTGAACGGTTAGTTGGTCACCCATAAATTCATAGACGCCACATGTTCGATAAAAGTCTTTAGTGAGCCTTGAAGGATCCTTGTGAGGGAAAATAGTCGTAGGCTAACCGTAAGGAGATTTTGGGTTAGGTGATTGGTTGGAAAGAAAGTCGAATGTCAAATAAGAACTCCTACGAAATTAGTACACAAAGAATTTATATAAAAATCCCTAGATTGGGCATTGGATACGATATCGGAATTAAGGGATTTATTTGAGGGCAATCATGTGAATTGAAGTGTGAGTGGTGAAATGTGCTTGATAGTGATGCGTTGACTTGGGATGACCTTAATGAAATTATAATGATCTCGTACGTTAGTTGAACACCCTTGGTAATAAAATGTGGTGTCTCACCTTGGAATGTTTGTAGTTGTCATGACGGCGGTATTAGGGGTTGGGTGACTTTCCTTGGTAAGGGCATGGGAACCTTCGGGAACTTGATCTAGCCTTGGGCTTATTCTTTGTTGAAATGAACGTAATGGTTTTTGGATTCACCCAATCGTGAAATGAATGAAATGAAAACAATGCATGCCAAATACGGAGATGGATCCTACGAGGACCACTCTTGGATAATCTTGAACTAATGATGAACGAACCTTGCCTAGGATTTGTAACGGCAATACCAACTAGTTTCTATGCGGGAATGGACTTGATTGTAGGGATTCTCGGCATAGTAAACTTGTAATGTTATGCGGGAGTGAACTTGATCTTTAGGGACTCCCAAGATAATATTTGTAACAACGATACGGGAATTGGTATGTTCTTATGCGGGAATGGACTTGAGTTTTAGGGATTCCCGGGGTGGTCGCTCCACCCACGACTTTGTGCACAAAGGGGGCTACGTGAGCCCTCCCAACGACCTTTGGGGAAGATGGATTAGGTTTGACTAGTGTGTTGACGAGCTACTAGATCAACCTTGCCCTATCAATGTTACAACGATACTCGGATGAATACGGAATGGACTTGATTTTTAGGGATTATGGGATTCATACCCTCTTGTGAGCTATCGGTAAATACGGATGGACTTGATCTTTAGGGATCCCGGGATTTATCAGAATTGTACATAAAACACTTACGGAATGCCTTGTTCAAGACTTCAAAGATATATTAACAATTATGCGACGCCTTGTTTAGGGTCCTTGATAAGTAGACGCCTTGTCTAGGGGTCTTGAGGATTGGATGAATGAAATGGAATACACTACTGATGGAATGCCTTGGTTAGGATTCCGGTAATACTTTATCGTAGGCGAAATAAAGAAAGAAAACATGAACTGTACAAAGGAAAGAAAGCAAGTGAACATCACCAGCGGCTAATAATAGGGAATGAACACTTGATCAAATGGTTAGTGGACGCTTGCTTAGTCGTCCCTTGAGTATGCACCCCCCTTACATATATATATGTATCACACGTTTGCGGACTCTTGTCTAGTAGTCCTTTGGGCGCCTTATCTATTTAGATCGTGGACTTCCTTCCCTTGGTAGAGAGTGGGTTGTGATGACTTGTGAGTGAGTTGGATTTGCTTTTAGGCTTGACACTTTTACTTTCCTTGTACTTGAGGAGGTTAGTAGATAGACTTGTAGTTCGGTCACCTTTGCTACCTTGTGTTGTTTTCTCTCTCTCTATAGCTCTACTACTGTTGTTGCTGCTACTATTGCTCTTACTATTTACAGCTTTACTTGTACTGACCTCTCCTAGGAATGTGCTGCGCGTGCATGTTTGGTAGTGGTCAGAATTTTATCTACTGAGCCGTGGTTTGCTCAGACCTTCGTGGTCCCCCTACAGGTTGTGGCAGGGACTTGTTGAGATTGTTGAGCTTGGAGCTTAGTCAACTACCGGGTTTTCAGGAATCCTTGCTGCAGGTTTCTCTTAGTACTTTTGTTGGCTCCCGAGGGTGGGATGTACCCTCTCCTTTATTTTCTATTCTGCACTTCAGTTGTAGCCGTTTGGCATTTGTTCTATCTTCCGTTGTTCTATTCATATTGTATATTGAATGTAATGAGAAATTGAATAAAGTGCATAGATACTACAAGTGTTGATCTCCCCTGCTTTTATTTAGATTGTTTTTAAAAAAAATATTTGAAAATCCGGGGCGTGACACGCTAGGTGTTCGATATAATGCCCGAGGGACTAGTGAGTCCAATTGCTGGGGTCCTAGGATTGTATTGTGGTCAATTGAGTCTAAATATCACTCGAGGTTAACGTGAGTGTCACGTGTTCGATGAAACACCTGTAAGAGGGATGACTTGTGTATTCGGTGACTTGTGCGAGGATTGATGGCCATTGGAGTTTAGGATTTCCATGTGTTCGACGAAATGCACGTGTGAACCTTGGATTGTGTTTTGGGGTTATCGTGACATTTGAATTGTTGTAGGACCTATATGTGGCACAATTGGGTATGTTGAATTTTGGGCGTCTGAGTCCCTCCCTTCATGTTTGATAGACTTGGGCATTCCTTAGCCCCATTGTGGTAGGATGTTGATTTTAAAACTCTCGGTTGAGATCAAATGGCCTTGTGATTGTCTCCCTTGGATTGGCCAAGGTAGAGCTATTGATTGAAGAACTAAGTGAGTAGTTCAATGTAACCAATGAACGTCAAACATAGGAGATGTGTCCCACGAGGACTACTCTACTAGATCTTGAATCTATCACTTGAGAAAGTTGTAATGAAAAGAAGGTGGTAGAATGAGTTGACATGATACTACACTCTAGATGGAACAATGTGGTAATGGCCTTGGCTAGGCACGATAATGACGATGAAAAGAAGATAATAGGATAAACCATGTCACGCCCCAGATTTTCAAACCATTTTTTTTAAAACAATTTAAATAAAAGCAGGGGGAAACATCACTTGTAGTATCTACACATTCCATTCTGTTCTCGTTACATTTCAAGATCCAAGTGATACAATATGAATAGAAAAGCGGAAGCTAGAACAAATGCCAAACGGCTACAACTGTACTGAGCAGAAAGGAGAGTGAGGGTACATCCCACCCTCGGGAGTCAACTAAAGTACCAAGTAAAACCTACTGCAACGATCCCTGAAAAACCGGAAGCTGACGAAGCTCCAAGCTCAACAATCTCAACACGTCTCTGCAACAACCTGTGGGGGGACCACGAAGGTCTGAGCATACCACGGCTCAGTAGATAAACTCCTGACCACTACCAAACATGCACGAAGGTGCATGTCTAGCAGGGGCCAGCACAAGTAGAAACTGTAAGGAACTAGAACAACAATAGTGGCAACAACAGTAGTAAAGCTAGAGAGAGAAGCACAAGCAGTAAGGCAGTAAAGTGAGTTCGAACCGAACTGTAGAGGTGACCGGGCTACGAGTACACCTACTAATCTCCTCAAAGGTAAGGGAGGTAAAAGTGTCAAACCCAAAGGCTAATCCAACTCAATCACAAGTCATCGCAACCAACTCTCTACTAAGGGTAAGACGTCCACCATCAAGGTATAAAAGAAACGTAAAGGGACCAAGGGTGCACGTAGTGTAAGCCTAGCATAGCACAATAGGGACAAAGGCATATCGTCGACAAGTGTGTCAAAACCCAAACCGTAACCTCAACAGAACACCAAAGGCATAACCTTCCAAGTCCAACTGAAACGACCTCAACTATCGACTCAACCAACCTTACTACTAAAATCCAACAACTCTAAGGATCTACTAAGGTTCCCGAACCAATACTGCGCCAAGATATCTAATCAAGGTGTGTAAACATAGTGCAAGGGACAACAAAGGAGGGTGTCCACAAAATTTATCGAAAAGGTTCTTTTATTGTTCCGAGGATCACACACTATCAAGTACCAAGGGGATTCCATTACAAGTCTATCCCAATATGACTCAGATCATCATTCTCACCTTTATTCCACTTCCTTACCAAAGAATTATATGTTTGAGTTATCATTTGGTTTATTGATTGCATCATGACAAGTGCGCGGGATTCCATTACAAGTATATCCCATAAGTGTTTTATTGTTAATTTCGATAAATCCCGGGATCCCTAAAAATCAAGTCCATCCCGTATTTATCTATAGCTCACAAATGGTATGAATCCCGGAATCCCTAAAAATCAAGTCCATTCCGTATTCATCCAAGTATCATTGTAACATTGATAGGGCAAGGTCGGTCTAGTAGCTCGTCAACATACTAGCCAATCCTAATCCGTCTTTCCCAAAGGCCGTTGAGAGGGCTCACGTAGCCCCCTTTGTGCACAAAGTCGTGGGTGGAGCGACCACCCCGGGAATACCTAAAAGTCAAGTCCATTCCCGCATAAGAACCTATCAATCCCGTATCGTTGTTACAAATATTATCCTGGGAATCCCTAAAAATCAAGTCCATTCCCGGATCGTCATCACAAGTTTACTATGCCGGGAATCCCTAAAGATCAAGTACATTCCCGCATAGAAACAATCCAATTATATTCGTGAGTCATCGTTCCCGTTTTCATTTCATGACTTACATGTGATGGATTCAAGATTATCCAAAGGGTGGCCCTCATAGGATCCATCCCCGTATTGGTTGTGCATTGCGTTCATTTCATTCATTTCATGTTTGGGTGAATTTGAAATCATGTCAATCATCCTGAGAAAGCAAGCCCAAGGCTAGATCAAGTTCCCGAAGGTTACCACGCCCTTACCAAGGAAGGTCACCCAAAACCATTCAACCACCGCAATGACAACCACAACCCTACCAAGGTAGGACACCACGTTCTATTTCACAAGTTCCATATAATCTCACTAGTCAGTTTATTTCTATTTTTAACACCTCTCAACCAATCGTGTACCCAAATTTGCCTCATGGCTATCCCACGGCCATTTTCTCTCACAAGGGTCATTCAAGGTTGATGCAGTCGTCAATGGGAGATGACGGCTGCAAGGGAAAAAGGATGAACACAAGGATGTATTCATTCTACAAACTTGTTGATTCAAAAGAATACCAAGTCAATAGGCATCAATCGATCGTTGATTCTAAGCGAATACCGAAAGAGTGGGAAGAAAGTACAGGAATTACACTCTAGGTTTTCATTCAATCCAAAGCTGCCCATTACAATAAGAACAAGAGTTTAAATAGGCTACGACAAAACCCTAGGCCCGGGACAAACCGGGTGCCAACTCGGGCTAAAAGAAAAGAAAATAAAACAGTCCAAAATAAAAGCCCAGCATAGAAAAATAGGCCCATAGCTACTGTTAGAAACGTTTTTTTAACTATTTTCCCAAATCGAATAAGGCTACGCGGTATTCCAGTGTGTGCGTCTTCTCGATACCTTTCCAACGATATATTATGGGCCCAAATCAGAGTTACACAGGCAAAGTTACGCCTGTTTTACCAACAGCCCGTGTATACCGACGCCCACGGGTCTCCAGATAATCAGCAG
>NMUG010013027.1:0-10214 GCA_002855965.1 Monotropa hypopitys
CCAGGTCCGACCTCCTGTCGGTGTGCCCTGAATCTTCCTGCAGAGTTTCGGACGGAGCAGGGGGGCACACAAGTGGTCCACTGGCGAGCCTGGCCAGTTGGTCCTTGAGGAAAGCTATCCTCAGGTCCTTCTGCCGGACCTGCTCATCTGGCTGCTGAGAGGTGGATCCAACCAGGACAGAAGTGGGGTTTGCAGCCGCTAGGGGCAGTCGGCGGTGATGATGATCGCGGGAGTCGTCAACGGCCATTGGAAGGGAATGAGAAGCACGGCAGAGAGATAGACTGCTGGTCACCTGAGTCTGAGAACAAGTGGTCCCACTGTGAATGCCAATTGTGGTGCCTGTTTGTCCGGAGGGTTCTGTCGATCCTTCAGGTAATGGCCGAATGACTTGAGCTGAGAGCTTCGGTTGAGTGCTTCGGATACCTATAAGAGAAGAGGGTCAACCTGCTTGGCTCCTGCAATCACAAAGGTTAGTGCCCATCGGTCGGCAGTGACCGAGAGGGGCCTCCGATGGTAAAGTCAGCAACTGTCGGAGAAGGAAACTGTAATTGAGACAGGAGGTCGGAGAGATACCAAAAGTCCCGCCAGTGAATAGTGTTTTGAGGATGTATTTATAGAGAGAGCTGACTTGATGCCAAAGATACAGGCGCGTGATGCACACGGGCGGGAGGCCGAGTGCTGACGTCAGCCCTATAGTGTTGATGGGCCGCTGAACCGACCCGGGCCACGTCAGCAGGTGTACGGCCGACCCGAGTGCCACCTGCCGGAGGTCATTGTTCCCTGCTGCTGCCGATGGTGGACCCCTCCGGCATTAGACCGTCTGTCGGTGGAAGTTGTCCCTTGTCCCAGTGGGGAGTAGGAACGCTGGGCTTCCTTGACGTCCGGATAAGAATACCGAAGGTTGAAGGAGACCGCATGGCCGGCCCGACCTGGTTCCTTCGGGTGTCCATTGATACTGCTTAATATGTCGGACACATGATGATCCGACGGATCTGTCCGACAGCAGTGTATGTCTGGAGGTCCGTGAGGCCGACGGCCCTGGATTGCTCCGTGAGATGTATGTTAAATCCGGATGTTGGGGGTCCGGCCCGAGACAAGTGGGGTCCGGCTACCACATAATCCATTTAATGGGATTTAATTGGAACGGGTGTTACAATGTTGACGACGATGAAGGAGAAAACTTCTTTTCTAGGGAAGAACTAGATAGAGAGCCTGACAGACGTCCACAATTTCCATACAGGAGGGAGGATCGTGAAGTTCTGGTCTCCTCGCCTCGATGGGAGGTAGGATTGAGAATAGACATCCTAGAGTTCCAAGGTGGGATGAAGCATGAGGAGTTTCTCGATTGGCTGTTTGTCGTCGAAGAAGTTTGGGAGTTTAAAGAGGTGTCAGACAACAAACGAGTACCCCTCATGGCTACACATTTTCGTGGAAGGGCTGTGGCGTGGTGGCAATAGCTGAAGGTCAATCGTGCATGGATGGGAAAACGAAATATTGACTCATGTGAAAAGCTGCAGAAAGACCTGTGTGAGGCATTTTTGCCACACAACTACTCGAGAGTAATGTACCAGAGGTTTTAGAACCCGAGGCAAGACGCAAAGATAGTGGACGACTACACCACTGAGTTCTATCAATTGATGGCTCGTAATGACCTCTACAAGACAGATGACCAGTTATCCTCTCGCTACATTGGAGGATTGCAACTGCAGTATCAGGATACACTAAACATGTTTGATCTGTACTCTGTTTTTGATGCTCACCAGAAGGCATTTCAGCTGGAGAGAAAAATAAGGAGGCGTTTGAATGCTCATCCCTGGGCGGCATCCAGTAGCCGAACTGCAGCCCAACAGGAGGTTGGCCAAGCTGGGACTATGCCTAGCCGAGCACCTGTTCCAAATCCAATGAGGCACATAGCTAACGGTGCAGGTTGATGCTTTAATTGTGAGGAACCAGGCCACAGATTTGTGGATTGTAAGAAGTCTGTCGTACAGAAAGGCTTGTCCATTGATAACGAGGGCCTAATGAGAGTAGAGCTAAATCAACACGGGGCGGATCCAACTGAAGAGCTGATCAGGGAAGAGGACGGAGAGGAGGAGCATGTTGCTGGGGACTGTGTCCAATTTCTTAGGGTTTTCCGAGCTTGCCTTACCCCTCGAGATAGCAGTGGGGATGGTTCGCTGGGGAATAACATCTTCCAATCCAGATGCACTGTTCGGAAATTAGGTCTGGTAACCGAGAATCACCCCAGCCCATACAAGCTGACGTGGTTACAAGAAGGGAAGAAGGTCACAATGTCTAAACATTGCTTGGTGTCACTCTCTATTGTGTTTAATTACAAGGACCAAATATGGTATGATATCGTGGAAATGGATGCCTGCCATATCCTGTTAGGAAGACCTTGGCAATTTGATAATGCCTTACAACATGATAGCCGGAAGAACACATACAGTCTTATATGAAACAATGTAAAGGTGGTGCTATACCCGAGCAAGGAGGATACTCCGAAATAGGTATCCGAGAATAACCACAACTTGTTGACCAGACAAACATTTGTGAGTGAGATGATAGAGTCCAGTATAGTCTATTTCTTGGTGGCAAAGAAGCAAGAGTTGGTCGGTAGTGAGAGACAACTCGATAAGGAGCAACAACAGCCAAAGGAGGTTCCCAAATCTGTGCAGGGCCTGATTACAGAATTCAAATAGGTGTTTCCCGAAGAACAACCAATAGGGTTGCACCTTTTGTGCGATATCCAACATCAGATAGACATGGTTCCAAAAGCTTCCCTACCAAACTGCCCACATTACTACCCAAAGGAACATGAAGAACTATGGCGTCAAGTAAAGGAGCTAATAGTCAAGGGACACATAAGGGAGAGTCTAAGTCCTTAAGTTGTGCCCATGCTGTTGACCCCCAAGAAGGATGGATCGTGGCATATATGTGTAGATAGACGCACAGTCAACAAGATCACAGTGCAGTATCGGTTCCCCATTCCTCGGTTGGATGACCTGTTATGTAATACCCGTTTTAACTTATAAATTATTTTAATTAATTCTAAATATTTTAGAATGAGAAGTGGGGATGATGGAAGTTTTAAAGAGGATTTTTAGAAAAATCAAGTATTTTTATATAATTGTGTTTATATAAAATGCCCAATTTATACAAAAATTGTATATAAGTAAGGAGGATGGCGTGTAAGGGTAATAACCCTTTTAAT
Organism: Monotropa hypopitys; assembly: GCA_002855965.1. Taxonomy (NCBI): domain Eukaryota; kingdom Viridiplantae; phylum Streptophyta; class Magnoliopsida; order Ericales; family Ericaceae; genus Monotropa; species Monotropa hypopitys. The sequence continues at coordinate 3,215 of NMUG010013027.1, forward strand.
TAAAGGGCAAAGAGGTAAATCACAATAAAAATCTAATTTAGGGGTTTGGGGGAACTTCCTAACCCCTTCATTATACCAAATCATAGAAATTTGGGGCTAGAGAGGGAGAAGGAGAAGGAGAAAGAGGAATTGGGGGAAATCAAGGGCATTGGAGAAGAAATCGGAAGGAGAATCCTTCTTCAATCTCGATCCTCACGTAAGTATGAACCAATATATGTATATATCATCTTCACATCACTTCAGATTCGAAGTAGATCGGGGTTTTAATGTCAATCTCGTTTTTGGGAAAAACCCATGGATTTAGGTCTTGATCCTTGCAATTGATCGTAATTAGAGGTTGTAGGAGACCCTATATCATGTCTATAATGATCCTAGATGTAAATAACACTTTGTGGATGATAGATTTGAAGTTTGGAGGTGTTTGGAGATGTTTGGAGTGAGTTGTTCGAAGTTAGGATCGTTTTTCGTCAAAAATCTCGAGTTGCAGAATTTGGAGCAGAAGTAGTGGTGACCGATTGGGATTCCTTGGCCAACCGGTTGGGATGTGCAGTGAAGGGAGTGGCAACCGGTTGGGGTGTCGTGGCAACCGGTTGGGATGTGAGGTGGAGGTGCCAACCGATTTGGCAACCGGTTGGGGTTGCGGTTGGGGCTGGACAAGGTAGTCCCAACCGTTTGGGATGCAAATCCGACCGGTCGGGAGTGTTTCTGTCCGAAATTTTGGGTAAGTTCTGAAAAGTTGAAAAATGATTAATTAAGGTCATATATGGAAGATCTTTGACACATTGAGTCATATAATCATTTGATTTATGTTTTTCTATTTGATGTCCATTTATAATCGAATTGTGGACTGAAATTGATATCGTTTTGACAGGGACACTTGAGAAAGGCGTTGAGGCCTCCCACAAGGGCAAGGAAAATGGTTGATCAAGACAAGAAAAAGGTTTGAACAACGGTGCTGGTGAGTGTATGGATTCGGTATATGGAAAGTACTTTGCATGTTTTTCAAATGCATGTTCTCCTTAGTTTAATTGTAGAAGGATTTTGGCATGTCTCTATGCTATACGGGGTAAAAGATGGAAATTGATGGATATATGTCTTCATGGCCAATAGGAGAAACATCCCTTAGTATGTTACAAGTCGAGGTCAATACTGCGGGTTGACGGCTTTTAAGTATATGTCGAGGTTGTGGCTGCGGTACAACGGCAAAACATCAATGGGTCGAGGTTAATACTGCGGGTTGACGGCTCATTGGTTTTGGGAGCTGCGGTTCCAAATTATGTTAATAGAGAGATGTTAAAATATTATAAAAAAGGGGTTGCGGCCATACACGTATGTAAAAACATGGTATGCATGGGCTTGAGAGTATGTATTTTAAGGGGTTGGACCCTTATTTCTTGCAAGTTTAATTCATTGCATGATTTCATAAAACTCTTGCAATTGTGAAATCAATATATCCTATTCACACTCTAGTTTCCTTGTATTTTTCTTAAATGCTTGGAAACTAGGTTTTGGAGCTAGCGGTTCACTACTTAGCTTGGTGGGATGATTCTTTTGGAAGCATGGATTTGGATGGAAGGCTTGAAGCATAGCTTGAAGAGGTGGTACTTGGCTTGTGTGCCAGGATTTTTGGGTTGAGAAGAACCTTGTTCTTTATTCTTAGTACTTCAACTTTTTCTTCTTAGAACTTGTCCATGGAAGCAAAATGTTGGTACGTTGTGGTTTACTAGAAGAACAATTATAACTTTGAGTTTCATACTTGCACTTGAGGCTAGTTGGTGTTTTGTTTTAGAATTTATGACTCGTGGGTTTAAATGATAAGGAAAATTTTTATTCCGCGTTATTTTTGGTATGTTTTTGGTAAGGGATGTTACAACTTGGTATCAGAGCTTAGGTTGGTAGGTCCGAGTTAGGGGACCGCGTGATTGAATGGAAATTGTGCTTGAGGTTTGAGTTTGAGGTAATTGTTGGGAGTTTGGGTATTAGCATTTTGTGACTATTATGTGTGTCTTTGACACCCATGGGACTTGACTTGAAATCCGATTGGAAGAATGACTGATCAACGTTCTCTTCCAATGGGAAGTCCTGGAAAGTTAAGTGGAAAAGCATAGTACAACAAAATACTAAGGTTAGGGTGGCTAAGTAGTGGACCGCAGGATGTCGAGTCATGCTTTGAGTCATTGAGGTGTGTTGACTAACGCGTGAGTTTTATATCTGACGCTTGTTTCCACCATGTTGTTTCTTGTTGTGTGATTGTTAGGAAGCAAATGGAATGCAATAATCAGATAGTTGAAAGGATTGTTCAAATATGGGTGATGTGAAATATTTGACGAAAGTAATAACTCAAGGAGCAAAGGGCTCAGTGACGTAGGTGATTGAGGTAATTTCAGGTTGGGTATGACTTTAAAATTTTGAAAAGTCGACTTCATATGATTTTGGGCGAGTGGTAATGCCTAGTGAAACAACATATTAGGCAATAGATGCTGAGAGTGTTGATGATGTTTCGGAGTTAATTGAGGAGCAAAAGGTGAGAGTATCATCTTATGGTTGTAAAGGGTGAAATGGTTTATTTATGGGTAGTTATTTGATGTCAATTGTCGGCACCTATATTAGGTAATACCGATTGTGACTAGAAGTGAAATTTGGGGAAAAGTTGGTTAAGGTTTGAGGTGTCTGTTTTCGCTTAAGAGGTGATGGATTTATGCTAGTAAAGGCATATGTCAAAAGGAGACAAAAATAATAAGAGTATGGAAGTGTATGAGGTGAAACTTGTGGTTTGAGCAAAGTATGCTATATAGTTGGTGAATGTAGAAGAGATAGAGTGTTGTAAATCTAAGAGTAATGTGATGGTTGGGGTGGCAATTAAATTGTCATATTTTAGGAAGTGGGAATAGAAAACTTGGTGAATGTTTGGAAAAATCATCCATGTTTTTGATTGAGTTTTCAAATATATTGTTTGTAGGAAATTAATTCCTTGTGTTTGGTTGATTCCTTCAAGAATCAATCATATTTGTTTGGGAAAACTTAATAGTTTTTCATTGTGTATCGATTCAAGACTTGTTTCTTGTTTTGATTGATTTAAGCATTTTATTTAATGCATACAATTTGATTTTTATTGCATGTTGCATTGCCTATCTACTATTGTGGCCAAGGGGACTTGGAGCCGACAGAGTTTCGGAGATCGGACAGGATAGCTCATGGTTTGCATCGGATTAAGATAAGGAGTTCGGGAGAACTACGTCAGCAAGGGTAAGAATTAGGGTTTCAGTGGTATTCGCATATTTGTCTTGTACTCGTTGAACCTTATTTGATGGTTGCAATAAAATAGTAGATTAGGGCCCGTGGTTTTTTGGTTTAGGGTTATTCGACCCTAAATCTTTTCCACATAAATCTTGTGTCTCATTCCATTATCTCTTTGTCTCCTTCTTATATAATCATGGTTAATGCAAACTTAATCTAAAAGGTTTTTATAAATTTAATAATTTTAAATAACTTACCTATTCACCCCCCTCTAGGTTAGTTTGGATATTCCGCTAAATTTCAATTGGTATTAGAGCATAGGTTGCTCTTTTTGGACTTCACCATCCGAGTTTGATCCTCTAACCATGAATTCGTATGCACCGAAAGAGGGAGCCTTAAATTTGAGGCCCCCATTCTTTTATGGAAATGATTATGCTTACTGGAAAGCTCGCATGAGCACTTACCTCAGTTCACTAGGCGTTAGGGTTTGGAGGTCGGTTCAGTACGGTTATGAACCCCCTTGTATTGAGAATGTAGTAACAAAGCTACCTCGTGCAAAACTAGATTCCGAGTGGAACAGTGGGGACGATGAAAACTTTGAGGCTAATTCACGAGCACTAGGAGCAATTTATGGTTCCTTGAGTAAATCTGAGTTCATTCGTATTTCCTCTTGTGCTACTGCCAAAGAAGCCTGGGAAGTATTGCAAGTTATTCACGAGGGCACTAAAACTGTCAAAACTTCTAAAATTCAAATGCTCATTACTCATTTTGAAGAACTATGAATGTCTGATGATGAGTCTTTTGATTCATTTATTTCTAAACTGAGTGACATTGTGAATTCTTTTTATGCTCTTGGTGAACCCATTCCTAATTTAAAAGTATGTAGAAAAGTCTTGAGATCACTACTTGAGAGGTTTAGGTCTAAGGTGGTCGCTATTGAGGAAAGACCAGAAGTGGATAAAATGCTATTTGAGGAGGTAGTTGGTAAACTGCAAACTTTTGAACTTAATCATCTTTCCAAGAAATCCTCTTCAAAATCTAATAAAGGAATTGCATTCAAATCTTCCCAAGTTGAGGTGTCCGAGACTAGTGACAGTGATGAAGAAATGAGTGAGGAGGAACTTGCTCTCTTTGCAAAAAAATTCAAAAAATTTGTCAAATCTCAAAAATTCAAGTCTTTTGGTAAAACTTTCTCTCCTAAAAATACTGATGTCAAAAACCAAAATGACTCAAATGACTTTAAACCAAAATTTGACAAGGGCAAAAAACCTCAGGGCATTCAATGTCGAGAATGTCATGGATTTGGACACTTCCAAAATGAATGTGCAAATACTCTAAAAAGAAAGAACAAAAAGGTTTTTAAAGTTTCTTGGGATGATGATAGCGAGGATGACAAAGATGATTCTAGCTCAAAATCTGAATCCACAAATTTACCGCCTTAGCTACCCAAACTGAAATTTCTGTAAAATCACCTTCTCTTGCCTCAAGTGACTCTTCGAGCGATAAAAATGATATTAATGAAGAGAATGAGATTGAGTCAATTCATAAAGCTTATGATCTGCAAGGAATGCTTCAAAATAAAGAAAAATAAAATTAAGCTCGTAGCTCAAGTCAAAACGAGAGTTGATGAGTCGACTTATCTTAGGAGTGATCTAGAGTCTAAGAATTTAGAATTGGATGAAGCCAAGAGAAAAAATGAAAATTTGCATGAAAATTTTACTATATGTGATAGTGAGTGCTTAAAGGCTTTAAAGAACTTTCAAAAATCCTTGTCTAAAATTGAAAGCCTGGAAAAACATCTTCATGAGTCAAATGAGATAATCAAAAAAAGTAATTGTGCTGAACATATTACTCAAATGACTCCGATTTTCAGAAGAAGTAGTGGCTTGGGTTTTCTTGATAATTCATCAAGTGATCCTCACTTGAGTAAGGATAAGTCTAAGGAAATTGTGTTTGTCAAGGGAGAGTCGAGCACACTGACTCAACCTATCCTCAAAGAACCTACTCAAAAGAACAAAGCAATTTCTAAGAGAGTGTTTATTTATCACTATTGTGGTGGTCGTGGTCACATTCGACTATTTTTCTATAAGCTACAGAATGATTCAAAATTTAAAAGAGGTCGACCCACTGCGGGAAGACCCAACAAAGGTCGACAGGTGCCCCCACTCAATCACAAGGTGACCAATACTAAAAACTTCAATGATTTTGTAAAACAAGCAACTTATTTTTTTGATAAACTTCAGAACTGTCTGTTTTTGCCAAGGATATGTATGACAGGATGAAGGATAATAAAATTTGGAAACCTGGAGCTTCTACTTATTTTGTTGCTCATACTGCTTACAATGCTCACCATACTTCATCGTGGTATCTTGATAGTGGGTTCTCTAAGCACATGAGTGGTGATAAGTCTCTTTTTGTATCTTTGGAAGACTGTTCTAGTGGCCTTGTCACTTTTGGTGATTTCAATAAAGGAAAAATAATAGGCAAAGGTACAGTCTCTATTCCTGGATTCTCTGCTCTACATTATGTTCTGTATATAGAAGGACTTAAGGAAAATCTGTTAAGCATTGGACAATTTTGTGATGATTTGTATGAAGTGAAATTCTCCAAAGATCACTGCTCAATATTTAATTCTACTGGTGATTGCATTATTAGGTGATCTACATCTGTTGATAACTATTACTGTGCTGAGACGATCCCCTCTACTGTGTGTCATCAGGTATTATTAGATGATGTTGAACTGTGGCACCAACATTTGGGCTATGTGAATTTCTCTGATCTACATCGTATCACTAAAAATTAGGTTGTTAGAGGCATTCCTAAATTGACTAATGGCCAAGGTCTTGTATGTGGGGGGTGCATGAAAGGAAAACAAATGAAAAGCCCACACAAAAAGACTAATATCGTCGCGACAACCAAATGCTTAGAACTTTTGCATATAGATCTCATGGGTCCTTCTCGTACAGAGAGTTTAGGAGGAAAACGGTACATTTTGGTTATAGTTGATGATTTTTCTAGATATACTTGGGTCGGCTATTTGAAGAGAAAAGTTAGATGCTTATGCCTGTTTTAAGTATATCTGTATTCGAATACAAAATGAAAAAAGTTTGTGTATTACTCGAGTCCGAAGTGATAGAGGAAAGGAGTTTGAAAATTCTGACGTCGAGCGTTTCTGTGATAAAAAAAATATAAAACATGAATTTTCTTCTCCTCGCACTCCCTAGCAAAATGGGGTTGTTGAAAAAAAAAATCGAACCCTTCAAGAGATGGAAAAGGGTATTGCTTCATTCTAAAAATGTTGCCAGAAACTTATCAGCAGAGGCTATCAACACTGCTTGCTATACTAGCAAGCGAGTGTATGTTAGGCCCGGAACCTCCATGTCTCCATATGAGATTTGGAATGGGAAAAGGCCTACAATTAAATACTTCAAGATTTTTGGTTGCAAGTGCTATATTTTGAGAGATAGTGAATCTCTTGGAAAATTTAATAGCCAAAGTGATGAGGGTATTTTTCTTGGATATTCTACCACTAGTAGGGCATAAAGAGTTTACAATCTTAGGACTTTTACTTTGGTGGAGTCTGCTAATGTAGTGGTGGATGATTCCACACTTGACGAGTCTCTGTCAAGAAATGTTGAGGATAGTGAAAATTGGAATATCTTTGAGGATAGTTCCTCTAGTGGAGATTATATTGAGGGGGAGTCTACGACAACTACGTTGAATGAAGTCCCTATCACTGTTTTAGGGGGAGATTCTCTTGACC
>NMUG010013028.1:0-10212 GCA_002855965.1 Monotropa hypopitys
TTTCCCGTTATCTCCAAATGTCACCATTCCTTCATCCTTGGGAGTAAGAGATGAAAATGCCTTGTAGTTTCTGGTCATGTGTCTTGAGCGACCACTATCCAAGACCCATTTTCCCATTGATGAAGAGGTCTTCAAGCACACCTACAAAAAGAGTCTAAGAAATAGCCTTTGGTACCCAAATCTTGGGTCCTTTGAGGTTAGCATCCAAAGACTTGTTTTTAGGTACCCATATTTGTCTTACTACTTTGTTTGAACCAAAGTAGTTTCTTTTCAAGGGACATGAAGATGAAACATGACCTTTCTTGTTGCAATAGTGGCAAGCAAGAATAGGTCTCTCTAAAAATAAGTCTTTATAGAAATTTTCTTTCATGTTGGGGTTGAAACCACAACCCGCCTTGTGAAATGAGACCTTTTGTTTTCCAAGTAAAATATTCAATTTGTGTTGGCCTTGAGTCAACCTTGCTAAAGAATTCTTCAAGTCATCAATCTCAAGTTTGAATGACTTCTTCAAGTCATCAATCTCAAGTTTGAATTTCTTTTCATTCTCTTCAAATTTCAAAATTTCTTTGGAGTGAGTTTCTTTTAATAAAACTATTTCAAGTTCAACAGTCGGTCCACTTCATCGATGACTGCTTGGGTGTGGGCCGGAGCTGATCGTCGGGGTCTTTGGACGACGGGACGCCGAGAGGGATCGACGTTCAACTGATGACAGATGAACGATGGGTCCACTCCAGGCATCTCGTATGGAGTCCATGCGAAGACCTCAACGTTATCCTTCAGGAATTGGATGTACCTTTCTTGGTCCGCGAGAGATAGAGAAGAGCCGATGAGGAATGCCCGGCTTAATTTCCATCGTTTAATAAATCGAAAATCCTAAATCGCGTTTGAAATTCATCGATTTGATGAATTTTTTTTATTCCGCATAATTTTTTTTGTTAATTTTGGTAAGGGATGTTACATAAAATATGTGACTTTATGATGTAAGACAATTTTTTGTTCAATGCCGAAATCAAAAGAATCAAGAAAAATTAAAGAAATTGTTATTTAGAAATTGGGATCTAAATCAAGAATTTATTAAATATCAATGTTCTGAAACATCAAGCAAAACTGCAAAGCCTGGTCACTTGAAGAAACTGAAAATTTAAAACTACCGGTTATCGATAACCAAGGATTTGCATGTTATTTGTAACCAGACGACAACTGTGCAGGGACCAAGATACTACATCATATGTTATCGGTAACCAGGCATCATGTTTATCTATAATTCAACATCAAGGAGTTCTAAGTATGAAGATACCTCATGAGAGTCCTTGGCCATAAGGCAAAAGTTAGCCGCTTCTTTGGTTTCTTCATTGTCGGTTTCGCTTTCACTATTATCCCAAGCGGCAAGCATGGCTTGCTTGTATCCCTTTTTGTACCCCGATTTGTATTGAGGGCACTTGGCTTGCACATGCCCGGGTTTGTTACACCCAAAGCATATGATAGGATTTCTAGGCCTATCTTCCTTCTTTCCATCCTTCTTGAAGTTATTCCAATTACCTCTTTTTGACTTCAAGTACTTTTTGAAGTTCCTAGCAATGAGAGCCATGTCCTCATCTTCCGATGAGTCGGTAGAAGATTCCTCATGCTTTGTTTCTTTGAAGGCTATGTCCTTCCTTGGCTTGGGTGGCTCCTCGTTGAGCTTCAAGTGCATTTCTTCGGTCATTAGCACACCCATTAGAGAATCAATAGTGCAAATAGAAAAATCCATAGTTTGAATAATGATGGTGGCTTTGGTTTCCCAAGCCTTAGACATTGATCTAAGTATTTTTCTTGCCATTTCCGAATTGGTATAACTCTTACCAAGACCCTTAAGGCCATTGATAATGTCATTGAAACGTGAGAATAATTGGGAAATGGTCTCTCCTTCTTGTATTTTGAAGAGCTCATAAGAGTGTACCAAGATGTTAATCTTGGACTCTTTTACTTGACTAGAACCCTCATGGGTTATAACAAGTTTGTCCCATATTTCCTTTGCGGATTCACATCCGGAGGTTCTATTGTACTCATTTGCATCTAATGAACAATAGAGAATGTTCATAGCTTTGCAATTTTGTTCAAGCTTTGTCTTATCACTGGCAAACCATTCTGAATATGGCTTACTAACTGATACCCCTTCAACTACTTTCTTTGGAACATGTGGACCTTCAAGAATGGTCATTCAAAGATCATAATCAATAGATTGAATGTATATCCTCATGCGGTTTTTCCAATAGGCAAAATTTGTACCATTGAATAATGGTGGCCTATTGGTTGATTGACCTTCGGCATATGAGGTGGTTGCTACATTTGCCATAGAATCTCTCTAAGACGTTTATGTCGAATCTTATAGAGACTGGCTTTGATACCAATTGTTGGTCAAATAGCAACCAAGAGGGGGGTGAATTGGTATAAAAATAATAATGAGCAAATAAAAATTTACTTGAAAGAAGACAAGTGTAACTACAAATTTGAACTAAATAATAAAAGAGACAAGATGCTAAGAGATTAATATCAATTAGTTCAAGAACTAATCTATTCAAAGCACCAACTCAACTCCTTTCGTTACACCACAGGTTCTTGGGGGACTAGTCCCAAGAGGTCGTGGTTTCTGGTTTTGTGTTGGTTCTTGATGAATAGATTGCTAAAGCAACTATGATATTAATTTGAGCAATGAACAAGAATCAATCTAAGTAAGCTTTGAGAGATAAGAAAATAAAGCAAGTGAGAGAGAGAAAGAGAAAGTGAGACAAGGAGTTTATAGTGGTTCGGTTGGAGGATCCAATCTCCAACTATACATCCACTTCTCTCACAAATGTAGTGAGAGTTCCACTATCTACTCAACCTTCGGGTGGTTGACAAACCCTTTACAACTTCCGGGTAGTTGTCTAACCCTTACAACTTTGAGCTCCTTCCTAATGTGGCTCCCACCTTCCTTCAATGCCAAAGAACAACTTCTTTGGTCTCCAATAAGTGAGGAATACAAGAACCAATGGAGAGATAGATTCTCCTTACAAAGTAGGCTTACAAGATATAACAATTGAATTCCTACAACTACCACAATTTGTGTCTCAATCGAAAAGTATGACAATGGAGCTTGAAAGAGAGAGAGAGAAGGATCTTTGAGAGCTTCTAGTATGTATGGAGGCTTGTGGGAGTTGTAAGAGCTCTTCCCAATTCTTTGGCACTCCTTAAATAGCCTTGAATCTCAATATAGCCATTTGTAGCCGTTGCAGGGGCATAGTTGTAATATTTTTGAACTTAAAATTTAAATCTGCACAAAATAATAAAGGCCGGTAGGCAACTGGTAGGGGACCGGTGTGCCGGTCGGCATATCGGCCGGTATGCCGGTTAGTACAATATTTTGGCCCTTTGTAAATGGCCCAACCTTCTGATCGATTTGGCCCAAATCCGGTATGGAGTCGGTGTGCCGGCTGGCATACCGGGCAGTATGCCGGTTTCCATACCGGTTATTGAAAAAATTGAAAACAACGATTTTAAGGCCGTGAGACTTTAGGGAAGATAATTAAAACGTTATATTCAAGATTTATGATTTAAATAAGTTTCCTTTTTGACAAAAATATCATGGAGAATATTTTTGAAACTTATATCATAAATTTTATAAACTTTAAAGTCCTTAGAAAAATATTTTAAAGATCAAATCAAGTCTAAGGGACTTTAAATGAATTTCAAATAATCGCAAGACAATTTAGAAGGATTTAAAACATGATGAGAAATCTCTTGGATTTAAGTGTGAGATAGATATGGAAATTTAGCTCATAACCATAATTCCTTGATTTTAAATAAGGATTTAAACATTCAAGCTTGATTCAAGGAATTATAAAATCATTTTGTAAATGCTATATTTATGTAAATAATACAATATCAATACATAGGACTAACAATACCATTCTTGTCACAATACTCGTTCCCATTTGTAAGTCCATATCCGTTCTCTACAATGTGACTCCAAGTAGCCAACATAAATGATTTCTATCCAAGGGACAACTAGGCCAAGAGTCCACATAAGTATGCATAAATGTTCTCATTCTATTTCAAGTACTACGTGTAAGTTCATTCATTGTTCCAAGGATTACACACTATCAAGTGCCAAGCGGGATTCCATTACAAGTCTATCCCAATATGATTTAGATCATCATTCTTACATTTGTTCCACTTTAAAGTGTAATCCGGAATTCCATTACAAGTCTATTCCGTTCACTAGATTTACATATACCCTAGGGTCCCATAAGGTCAAGTCCACCCCGTATTACTCTATAATTCGTAAGGGTATAAATCAATTCTGGGATCCCTTAAGATCAAGTCCATCCCATATTATCCATTCATCAAGCGTACATATATCCTGGGATCCCTTAAGATCAAGTCCACCCCGTATTATTCATAGCTAATATATATATCATGGGGTTCCTTAAGGTCAAGTCTACCCCGTATTACTCATATCACACACATATATATATCTTGGGGTTCCTTAAGGTTAAGTCTACCCCGTATTATACATATCATAGAGTTTACATACATCTCGGGGTCCCTTAAAGTCAAGCCCACCCCGTATTAATCCATAATTTATTATAGTTGGTATCAACTTCGGAATCCCTTAAGGTCAAGTCCATTCTGTATTAGTATACCAAAACCCTTATCATTATTTCCATTTGTCACACTATTCCAATTAGTCCGGAAGCACGCAACTAATGTTACACCACATTCCACTTTGTTTTGTCATTGTTACCATGCCTAACCAAGGCCATCGAACCACGTTATCCATCTAGACCGTATTACCACGTTGACGGTTCATTTAACTCTTGCTCTTAACAAACTCAAGGGATATCAACGAGCGTAGCGCTACTAGTAACCTTGGCAACTCCAAGGGAAACCAAACCGACTAAACTAAGCCATCACCACATAATAAACATCAACTACCCAAAGGATCAAAGGTTACGGCTACCAAATGAACATGAGGTACTATTCCAACACATATCCCTACCGGACAACCAACGGTTCAATGTACTCAAGCACGCACCTACTATCGTTCTACGGTAACCCAACAATGCTAAATTCTCCGAAACTATACTCGGACTTAAAAAAGACAATACGTCAAACACTTGGTGCGCCTCAGCCTCTAGGGGCATCATATCAAACAACTAGCAGGCCCAAGATCACCGCTCAATTCCAACACAATATCAAACAACTAGCAGGCCCAAGATCACCGCTCAATTCCAATACAATACATATAACCTATGTACACACACACGCATACTTAATAGGAGTTAGAGATTTTACCCACCGACAAACCATCGTCACAGCCAACAAAGCAACACGGTCAAACATCCACCGCCACAATCAACCCTGCACGCACACCCAGATATAACTAAATACACGCTCACAGATACACAAGTTCGCACACATAAACCAAAGGTATTGCGTATAACTCATGGAGTCGATTCGAAGAGCTGTTGGCGTGAAACACTAAATGCCGCCGGAATCTGCTACCCAACAACCGAAGTCACCGCCGTTCGACCACCATTGCTCACTGTCGTGACTTCACTGGCCAATCGCAGAACATCTGCACGTACAGCCCGCGCGCCGCTCAACCTCCACTACTCCCTCTCTTCCTCCTCCTGTGCCATCACCCGCGGCTCACTCCACAACCACCGCACTACCGTGCCGCCGCCAGCCCTCCTGCCACCACCAGCGCCGCCCCTCCCCTCTTCTCCTTGTGCGAATCTCTACCGTGCGACCACCGATGCCGTGCCACTGCTGCCGCCTATTGCCGACCTCCTCCCTCGCCGCTCCAACTCCCTCTTCTCTTTTTCTCCGCATTGCATCCATGGGAGAGTTACGGGGGAGGGGGAGGAAGGGTTTTCGATCGGGGGGAAGGGAATGGGGTATCGGGGCTGAAGGGTTTTGGGGGGGAGAAAGGTTATGGGATTGGGGGGGCTAGGAAGGGTAAAATTAGGTTATGTTTTATTTATTTTTTTGCTTTCTTTTTGTTTTATTATTTAGTATTATTATTATTATTATTATTATCAAACAACAAAAAGATTAATTTAGATTCCCTCTTTTAAAAAATTAACAAATTTAATTTAAAGGGGTCACGGAAAATCGGGTCGTTACAGGTGGAGGAAATAGAAACCAAGGGAGTGGTTGGAGTGGAAACCAAGAGAGGAGTGTGAATCAACAGTCGGGTTCCAGTGGTAGAGGCTTTTCTAGGCGGTGTTTTAAATGTGAGTCGCCGGATCATTTTGCTAGAGATTGTGCATCGGGGAACAACGGGCTAAAATGTTTCAAGTGTGGGAGAATGGGTCATAAGGCTATGCATTGCATTCAACAGCAGACTCAGTTACCGGTTGTGTCAGTGGGGAGTGCGGCAGGAGGTGCTAATAAGGGAACTGTGGATCAACCTTCTTATGGCAGGGTGTTTGCTCTAGATCGAAAAGCGGCTCAAACAAATCCAGACATGGTGTCAGGTATGATTCATGTGTCTACTTTATATGCATGATTTTTGATAGATTCTGTTGCCACGCACTCCTTTGTAGCTACTGCTTTTGTTTCACGTATGGATAGAGTTTTGTCACCGATAGGCCACACTTTGCTTGTGTCGACACCAATGGGTAATGTGGTAAAACTTGAGTCATATTATCCGGGTTGTGAAATTTGGGTGGGAAACGAGCCTTTGTTTTCAGATTTGATCCCACTAGATATGACGGATTTTGATGTGATTTTGGGGATGGATTTCTTAGCTACTCATTTTTCCATTATCGATTGTCTTAGTAAGGAAGTGTTATTTTTCATTCAGGGGAAAACTAGTTTAAAAATTAGTGGTGATAGTGTAGAAATGCCTAGGCATGTCATCTCATCCTTGAAGGCTATGTCTTTATTGAATAAGGGTTGTGAAGGGTTCTTAGCTTATGTGATTGATTCTGAGAAGAGGGGGAGGAGTATTGAGGATATTCCTAGTGTGAGGGATTTTCAAGATGTTTTTCCGGAAGAGTTGCCGGGGATGGTTCCAATTAGAGAAGTGGAGTTCACGATTGAATTGGTTCCGGGTAGTAGTCCTATATCTATTACTCCTTATAGGATGGCACCTGCCGAACTCTATGAATTAAAAATGCAGTTGAAAGAGTTACTTGACAAGGGATTCATTAGACCTAGTGTGTCTCCATGGGGAGCATCCGTATTATTTGTGAAGAAGAAGGATTGTTCGATGAGAATGTGCATACATTATAGGCAATTAAACAAAATCACCGTGAGAAACAAATACCCATTGCCTAGGATTGATGATCTTTTTGACCAACTTCAGGGAGCTTCAATGTTTTGGAAAATTGATTTGAGGTCCGGTTATCACCAATTGAAAGTTAGGGATTGTGATGTTGCAAAAATGGCCTTTCATACTAGATATGGACATTATGAGTTTATAGTTATGCCTTTTGGGTTAACTAATGCACTGACAGTATTTATGGACTTGATGAATAGGGTGCTTCAATCCTATTTGGATTTCTTTGTTATAGTGTTCATTGATGATATTTTGGTGTATTCGTAGTCTAGAGAAGAATATAAGAAACATTTGGGTTTGGTGTTGCAAAAATTGAGAGAGAAACAATTGTATGGGAAATTTAGCAAATGTGAGTTTTGGCTTAATCGGGTGGTCTTTTTGGGTCATGTCATCTCTAGTGAGGGTATTTGTATGGACCCTAAAAAGATTGAGGCTATGATGAATTGGGAAAGGCCGACTTGTGTGACTGAAATCCGTAGCTTCTTGGGACTGACGGTTTATTACAGATGGTTCATTGAAAAAAATTCGTCTATTGCTATGCCTTTGACTATGCTTACTAGAAAGGTGGTTAAATTTGTGTGGTCGAAAGAGTGTGAGAGTAATTTTCGGATTTTAAAAGAGAAGTTGGTTTCGGCACCTATTTTGACTATTCCGGAGGGGACTGATGATTTGGTGATTTATAGTGATGCGTCGCATTGTGGTTTGGGTGTTGATGCAACGAGGGAGAGTAATAGCTTATGCTTCGGGGCAACTGAAAAATCATAAAAGAAATTACCCACATACGACTTGGAGTTAGCGGCTGTTGTATTTGCATTGAAACTTTGGAGACATTACTTATATCGTGTGACTTGTGAAATTTGTATCGATCACCAGAGTTTGCAATATTTATTTACCCAAAAAGATTTGAATTTGAGGCAACGTAGGTGGATGGAACTAATTAAAGACTATGACTACAATATTCATTATCACCCGGTGAAAGTGAACGTGGTGGCAGATGCATTGAGTAGGAAAGCTGTGAGTAGAGTATCATGTTTGACTTGTGCTAGAGTTAGAAATTTTTTGAGTTGAACAGTTTGGGTGTTGATTTATCTTTGGGGCTGGATGATGTTCTTTTGGCAAATCTTGTGGTGAGGCCATTGTTTATGGAACAGATTAGAGAGGGTCAGAAGAATGATGTGTTCTTAGAAAAGATGCAACAACAATTGTTATTGAGTGAGAAATTAGAGTTTTGCATTCGGGGAGATGGTATGTTGATGTTTGGGAATCGGGTTTGTGTACCGAAAGATGTGGAGCTTAGGATAAATATTCTTGAGGAGGACCATAGTTCTAAATTTTTTATGCATCCGGGGTCCACAAAAATGTATCGTGACTTGCGAGAGAATTATTGGTGGAGAGGGTTGAAGAGAGATATAGCCGATTATATTGCTAGATGTCTTACATGTCAGAGGGTGAAGATTGAACACCAACGACCAGGGGGATTAATTCAGAGTTTGCCAATACCCGAGTGGAAATGGGAGCACGTTACAATGGATTTCATTGTGGGTTTTCCTAAGTCTAAGAAAATTGTTGATTCTATTTGGGTTATAGTGGATCGATTGACAAAATCCACTCATTTTCTTCTGGTGAGGACTACGTTCTCTACAGATAGGTATGCCAAGATTTATATAGATGAGATCATTAGATTGCATGGAGCACCAGTTTCGATTGTCAGTGATAGGGATCCTTAATTTATATCGAGGTTTTGGGCAAGTTTACAGTAGGCTCTTGGTACATCTTTGAAGTTTCGTACCACTTTTCACCCGCAAACGGATGGACAGTCAGAGAGGACGATCCAATTGCTTTAGGATATGTTGAGATCTTGTGTCCTAGATTTTTCTGGAGGATGGGAAAATTATTTACCGTTGATCGAGTTTGCTTACAATAATAGTTTTCAGAGTAGTATTGGCATGGCACCATTTGAGGCATTATATGGTAGGAGGTGTTGGATACCACTTTGTTAGAGTGAAGTGGGTGAGCGTCAAATTTTGGGGGCGGAGTTGGTACAAGTAGATTCGGAAGGGGTTAAGCTCATTAGAGAAAGACTACGGGTTGCCCAAAGTCATTAGAAATGTTATGCGGATAATAGGTGGTAGGAGTTGGAATTTGAAGATGAGAATCGTGTGTTCTTGCAGGTTTTACCATGGAAGGGTGTTGTTCGTATCAGGGGAAAAGGAAATTATCGCCACGGTATATTGGGCCATATGAGATCATGGATAGAGTTGCGGCGACGACTTATCATTTGGCTTTGCCGGTTGAGTTATTACGCTTGTACAATGTCATTCATGTGTCTATGCTTCGGAAGTACATGGGTGATCCGACGCATGTGTTAGAAGTGGAGCCTTTGGAGTTGCATGAGGATTTGTCTTATGAAGAGATGCCGGTGAAGATTTTGGACCGCAAGGAGCAAGTACTACGCTCCAAGGTGATTCATTTGATCAAAGTCTTATGGAGAAATTATGGAGTTGAAGAAGCGACGTGGGAAAGCGAGGATGCAATGTGAGAGAAACATCCACACTTATTTTCAAGTATTCTATTTTTGCTCACTTTAAATTTCGGGGACAAAATTTTCTAAGGGGGGAGGAGTTGTAATACCCGTTTCTTTTAATTAATAAATTATGAGATGTTTTAATAATTTTCAAAGAGGATTGGAAGGATTTTTATACTTCATGTTAAGTATAATCATATAAGAAAATTAATTAAGGGGTTGATTAATATAAAAATATGCTTAAAAGAATATAAGTGTATTAAAAGTATGAAAATAGCACACAAGAGTAGATATGGGGATTAATTAAGGGGTAAAAGAGTAAAAGAGATTAAAAATCTATATTAGGGGTTCCATTAGGTTAATCTCTCATTTAGTGCTA
>NMUG010013029.1:0-10211 GCA_002855965.1 Monotropa hypopitys
GTTTTTGTAAATAAAAGAAAGGTGTTATAATTATAAAAATTATATTTTGAAGTGCTTCAATAGCCTTGCCATAGATCAGGTAGGTCTATAGATCAATACGCACAGATGGTGCAATGCACAGGTGGTGCAATCTAGATGGTGATATTATATATATATATATATATATATTTTGTACCTGGTGCGGTATAAGTCTTTACCACTGGGGCTAGTGTAGTGGCCCCTGGATCATTACTTGTTGCTTATCCGAGAATGTATCCAGGGTATCAGATCTGACAATAACGGTTAGTCACCGGACTTTAATAACTCTTGGCTATTATTGTACGAGTATATAAGGTGTGGTGTGGTGTTAGATCTATATATGATCTATACTTGAGTTGGTGATTCCACGAGTTGGTAAAATTAATGGTGATTATCAAAGAAATCTAAATGGGTGTTTTGGTGTTGAGTATAAGAGATAAAATGGTATTTTGTATTGAGTAAAAGAGAAAAAGGTGATTTCAGTTATATATATTATATATATAAGAGATGTGTTGTGTGAATAGAGAAAAGGTGATTTCAAAAAAAGAAATGATTTTTGGAAAAGGGTGTGTGAGTGTGTTTTTGCAAGAGATGTGATCCTTAGTTATTTTTGACTTCTTTACTTTATGCTTTTCATTTTAGTATTCACCAGTTGTCGTCGCTGATACACGCTTGTGCCTTTCTTTTTAGGTGCTTGGAGCTAGAGTCCACAGTCCGGTCCAGTAGTTGAGTTATAAGCGTTGTAGTAGAGTTGTGAGTCTTTTTACTCTTTTTAACTTTGAGAGATTGTTTAGCTCTCATTTTGAGTCTATTTTCTTTATCGAGTTGTAGTAGTGTTGTATTGGCCTTGAGCCCATGTTGTTGTAGTTGTTCAGTGATGTTATTTAGAGTTATGTTGTTCAGTTGAGTTGTATCGGCCAAGAGCCTAGTATTTTTATCATCTGAGTATTATAATCAGATCAGTGGAGTTTTATTTTCTATTGTTGTGTAGTGGTTTGTGTTTAGTAGATGCTTTGCCACATGTCATCTATTAATAGCTGACTTTACAGTTATCAGAGATGGTGTGTGACATCTGCCCTTGGTCTCTATCATCTCTTCATTTCCGAGCACTAAGTGCGTTTTTTGTGTTCATATGTTTCTGTGCTCTCAACATCAGCTCATCCATATCTTGGGAAGGATCTTGAGTTAAGTTAAATAGAAGTGTACATGAGTAAAGCGAGCAGTATAGTGTCATACTAACTCTAATTTCTTCTGTCTAACTATCAGAAGATAAGTATCAGGCTTGCCATAGCGATGACCAACAATGAAGTAACTCACAAACCCCTGACTGAGCTCTTTAAAGTTGTTGATACTGTGACACCCAGGATAAAACTTAAGCCCACAAAAAGAACATAATGGTCCTAGGTGGGGGAAGATTGTAGGGGTTGGTCATGGGTCCCATATCACTTGGTGGATGTAGGTTTTGTTATAGTTTATATTTCTCGTATAATGGTTTATATTTCTCGTTGAACTTGACGTTCTTATTTCTTTTGTTGAACTTTAATTCGAAACTTGTTTTTCCTTGTTGAATTTCATTCAAGTATTGTGGTGGACTATGGTAAGTCTCTTGCGATGTTTCCTATGATTGTCCTTTGTTTAGAATCACTCCTCTTTATGAAGTTGTTCTTTTGATCTTATTTTATCTAAAATGTATTGTGGATTATAAATTCACTATTGTAGTTTATTGTTGGACTTTTATTTGTAGTCTGGTGATGCATTGTGGTTTATCCTATTTCAAATTCCTAGTAAAGTTGTTTGCATTGGGAAAATCTTGTACCCTCATTGGTTGCTTCCTATTTGATGTTGCACCTTTGATTCGAGTGTGAGTGATTCATTGTCATTGTGGAATTCTATTGAAGTAAGAAATTTTGATTCATGTGGCTTTCCCATCTATTATAAGTTTGTATGAATCGAGTATTGCTTTGATCAGTGAAAAAGGATCGTAGACCAAATGGTCTTAAGTCCTTTGCATCATGGGAAGTTGGGTACGAATGCATCTTGATGTCTAGACTTTGTGTGAGTATAATGATATGTCATGTTGATTGGGCTAGCACATATACATTTTGGTGTGTGTATGAGAGTATCTTCATTTGCTTATGTTATATATGTTTGACGTGCGTGAATTGGTTTGAGAAGAGCTACCAACTGAGGCATCTCAAAAAAAATCACCACTATCATACAGTTATCTCTATAGGATGTGTGTGTCATGTTGTGTGTGTGGGTGAATATCATGGAGCATATGTGTATGCATTAAGTAATGAGTGCATACAGGTAATCGTGGGTTATTGGTACGAGGACATGCTCTCGTTAGCTATCATCCATCCATTCCATCTTGGTTATGATCCTTTACTTGGTAGGATATCGCGTTGTACTATCTTCTGAATGCTATATCACATTACATCGCTGCCCGTATGAATTGTAACGGCTCAGAAATTTATAAATCAATTTTAGTAATTTAATTTTCCTTTTCATGAATTTGGTTGATTTATAATCCCGAAATCTCAATTTGGTTGATGGTATGGTAGAACCTTGAAAGTCATAGAGGATTCAATTACGAGTCCAATGCAACTTGAATCGTGTCAATCGAAGTTCGGACGAAGAAATGGCGTCCAAAATACTCGTAGCAATTTCTGTCGCAGAAGTGCCGGAACCCAGTTCCCATACCACCCTCAACCAGTTTCACATGCATTGCACCATAACAGCAACCGTAACTGGAACCACAACTAGAACTGTAACCGTAACCGCAACCATAACCGGTTTCCCCCCTCCCGCAACCGGTTCCCGCAAGGGTAACTGCAAGGAAGGGTTACGACAATGACATTCGTAACCGGTTTCGACCTCATCCGTAACTGGTTATGGGTCTCTCAGGGGAAATTCTGCAAAGTTTTAGTAAGGTCATTTTTGTCATTTTTGTCATTTTTGATGTATTTTATACACCCTAATATAGGGGAAACACCCCAAATTCGACTCAAACTCATCTCCATCACTCTCTCTCTTCCGTCTCTCATTTTCTCTCCCTTCTCTCTAAAACCCTCAAAGATCTATCAAGATTTAGGAGATTTGCTATTCACTAACATTGACAAGTGCCTCGAGGGCTATGCGGTGATAGTCTCGGATCATTAAGTTGAGAAGGATCTCTCACCTAGAGATTTTGAGCTCTTGAATCTAAATATGGGTAAATCTCTCTCTCCTATCATGTATGTATATGTGTGAGTAGTGTTTCTCCTCCTTGTTCATTTTCCCCACTTGAGTTCATGGAGTCTAAATTTGTAGGGTTTATGTATACTTGGTTGAATAAGTCATTGGTCTCGGCCTTGTGCCTATAGGTCTCATTGCAAAACCATATCTTTGGCCTTCAAACTCATGAAGGCCAAGTGTTCGATAAAAGGTTGGAAAGGTTTAAAGATTTATGTTGGGATTGTTGGAAGTATTAGTGGACTCCTTGGCTTCCATATGTTCGACAAAATGTCCGAATGGACTATAGGCTTGATTTGGGAGTGTAATGAGTCATCTTGGAATCACTTGAGGATTTAGGTGGTTCTGGTACTATGTGATCACTTGTATTCGGTATGACTTCCAAGTTAGTCATTTTAGTAAAATTGGGAGTGTCATGGGCTTGCCTAGGGGTGCTTGAAAAAAAGGAAGTTGTGTCCCTTGGCCTATTAGAGACTCTCCCGTGCATTGTAGTACCTTGACTAGATTTGAAAGTCAATAGGTGAAAACATGATAAAACATAGTGGTCCCATAATGTTGTAACAATTGGCATGGCGCCCCTTGATATTGTGAAGGTGGAAGGAATTGAAAGAAATAATCATCTCCTTTGATGTCATCAAGGTCGAAACGTAGTTTGAAGAACTAAATAATAGATTCAACATATGCAATAAATGTTAAATATGAGGATTGTGTCCTACGAGGGCTACCTACATTCAATCTAGAATATTTCACTCTTAATTCACAAAAGCAATGAAAATAAAGAGATATATATATGATGATGTTAATGAGTATTTATTTCCCATCGTAATATCGATCACCCTTAAACGTGTTAAGTGGGAGATACGTGTTCCCGTAAGTCACAGAATCTCTAGTGATCGCTGATGGATGAGGATCTAAGAAACAAGTTTTTGGCCAAAAGGGGAAATACGAGTTCCCATGTAAGTCTCGGAATTGGTCAGAAAGCACTAGCCAGTGGGTTTCAGGACAGCTTAGCACATTGATTACTCCCTTATTTTGACAAGGTTAAGACACGTGACCCTCTTGTTTTGACAAGTTGCGAATATGTGGTAAAACAATGATAATAATGAATGATAATTGGATATCCCTTATTTCGTCAAGGTGGATGTATATGGCTCCCTTGTTTTGACAAGGTTGAGAGAATTAAAAAACTTACCTCAATCATTCAAATATCCCAAAATCATCTGTGAATCTAATCTATAACAATGTCTCGGTTCAAAAGGGAATTTTGGAGTAAGTTGGCAAGTATAGTCCTAGTGGTGTGGTTCTTTGTGCCAATATAGCAGGCCCTTGTGTTTGTTTCACCCTAGTCATAGAGGATTGGACTTGTGTTTGGGCCATAGCCCACGTTGGTTAGATCTTGGAGGTTGTCTCATCGTGTTCTTTGGATATTGAGGATTAGAGTCTGCAGTTATAGTTAGTGAGGCACTTGTATCCACTGCACCTTGAGGATGTATCTACATATCACTAGTCTTAGTTTCTTTTGTGTCTTTAGCACGTTTTGCATGTGGACACTTGGGCACACACCCATCGTATGCATACTTGTTAGTAGTTAGGGGTTTTCCTACTGAGTGTGTGGATAGCTCAGACCCCCTTCCCCTTTCCCCCAATCTTATGTGTTGCAGGGATATGAGGACTTGTCGATTAGAGATCTTGGAGTAGATGCAGGATTTTCTATGGAGGTTGTCACTCCCCTACACTTTCAGTTTTGTTTACCTTAGTAGGCGTTGTAGTTAGTTGTTGTATTTTTATTCTTCCGCTCCTTTGTACTTTTCTATACCTTTGTACTATATTAGTGGATTTTATTTCACTTTATTGGATGCCTTGTGGATTGACACATTGGGTAGTGAGTTTCTTCCTACCTACATTAACCATTTTATAATGATTTCAAAAAAATGGTTTAAACATCCGGGCTGTTACAATTGGTATCAACGCTTCCAATTCTAATACCTTGGAACCATGGGGAGACACTTAGTCTTATTGGGTTCTTCATGTGTATTCCATGAACTATTTGTTGCTTGTGCATGTCGTGCACTTCTTGGCTCCTCTTTGAATGTGTTGTCTCTCCTTCTATGGATGTTGAGTTCCTCTTGCCCATTGGAAGTTGAGTGTTATCCTCGCCTGGCAATTTGGCTTTCTTGCAGTGGTTGTACTTTCGTTGCCTTCGTTCCTTGTATTTTGATGCATCTTCGGTCATTCCTGTCTAGTAGTAGGTTCCTATGTATCGATAGAGCCGAGTTTGTGGTCTGTAGTGGAATGAAAGTCCCTGGAGATAGTCGGGATTCCTATTGTGGTTATTCCATATCCCCGTGTTTGGGAGGTGGAACCTTGGCCTTGATGGCACAATGTGTTAGGTCCTTTGTGACCTTGGTCATAGTTTGGTGTTGGATATACCCCTCCTTTTTGAATCCTTCTAATTTTGGAAGTTCGAGTATTTTCCCCATTTTGGGATATAGAGTCTAGTGTAGTTATGGAAAAGTTAGGCATATTGGCCTATTAGAGTTTAGTTTCCCCTTAATCTTATAAAAAATCTTGAGGTGTTGCCGAGATTTTAGGATATTTTCTTTAAGGGGTATGACCTGTTAGTAAATCCTCCCCCACAAGGCTAGGTTGCATGAACTAGTTTCGAGACTTTGTAGACTTCATGAGGGAACTATTTATTAATTTGTGGGTTAAATTCTGATTTGTGAAGTACTTTTCCTTCTTAATATCTTCTCTTGCATTTATTTTGGACTCGTTGCCCATTTGGGAGCCTAGGTGCCCCATGAAGGTTGTTCTCCCTTTTTGTAACCATTTGAATGTTCGTGTTGGATGACTCAGATTATTTCTTTACAAGGTAGTTATATGGGCGCTAGATGTGTAGCAGGTCGAGGTCATCGTGACGTCCCCACATCTGGAGTTGCTAATGAAGAAGGAATTCGTTTAACTCTTGATCAATTGGACCAAAGATTGGCAATAACCATCGTAGAGGTTGGTCGTGAAACTGGTGTGTCTAGAGATGGTGGGAAGAGTCGTGCCTTGAGTGCACTAAAGGAGTTCCTTCACATGAACCCTCCCCAATTCAATAGAGAAAGTGATTTTATAGAGGCAAATCATTGGCTCACAGGGATTCGCAAGATCCTTGATGCTTTGGGTATTATCGAGAATTCTATCAGAGTGTCCCTTGCAACTTACCAGCTTGCTGGAGAGACAAATGAGTGGTGGAGTTCAGTGACACAAAATAGCCAATTGTTGAATGTCTCCCCTTCAAAGAGTATGTCGTAGGAGCAGTTCAAGACTATCTTTGATAATCAGTATTTTCCTAATTCCTATCGTGAGAAATTGAGGTTGCAGTTCGAGTAACTAACTCAAGGCGATATGACTATCTCTCAATATGCTTCAAAATTTCAGTCATTGTCACGTTTTGCACTCGAGATGGTTGTTTGGAGGATCGCAAGTGTGGAAGATTTGAATGAGGCTTGCGTTGTTTAATCCGACAGTCTATTGTGGGGCAGCAGATTCAAAATTTTGCCACATTGTTGGAAAGTGCTAGGGCTATTGAGTTCTATCTTGACGAAGCAAGGATGGCGCCTATTTAGGATCCACATCATCCCATTGCTAGTAGGAGTTCATCTGCTTTGGGAAGTCTTGGCAAGAAGTGAGGTCAAAATCAAGCTGAATCTTCGTACAAGCATTGGGATATAAATTCTTCTTCTTCATCTCGCAAGCCGGGAGTTGTATCCAAATCTCATATTGTATACCACAAGTGTCGACAGCCGGGTCATTTCTATGCCCAATGCACCATCGAAGACTTGCTTTTTGTATGGAGAAGTTGGCCATATGACAAGAAATTCTCCTACCTAGTACAACCTCATAGAGGAGAGAATTGGTGATTATAGTCACTCTTTGATATCTCCATATAATGGTTTATATTTCTCGTTGAACTTGACGTTCTTATTTCTTTTGTTGAACTTTAATTCGAAACTTGTTTTTCCTTGTTGAATTTCATTCAAGTACTGTGGTGGACTGTGGTAAGTCCCTTGCGACGGTTCCTATGATTATAGAATCACTCCTCCTTATGAAGTTGTTCTTTTGATCTTATTTCATCTAAACTGTATCGTGGATTATAGATTCACTCTTGTAGTTCATTGTTGGACTTCTATTTGTGGTTTCGGTGATGCCTTGTGGTTTACCCTATTTCAAATTCGTAGTGAAGTTGTTTGCATTGGGAAAATCTTGTACCCTTGTTTGTTGCTTCCTATTTGATGTTGTGACTTTGATTCGAGTGTGGGTGATTCGTTGTCATTGTGGAATTTTATTGAAGTAAGAAATTTTGATTCATGTGGCTTTCCCATCTATTGTAAGTTTGTATGAATCGAGTATTGCTTTGATCAGTGAAAAAGGATCGTAGACCAAATGGTCTTAAGTCCTTTGGATCATGGGAAGTTGGGTACGAATGCATCTTGATGTCTAGACTTAGTGTGAGTATGATGATATGCCATGTTGATTGGGCTAGAACATATACATTTTGGTGTGTGTGAGTATCTTCATTTGCCTATGTGGTATATGTTTGACATGCGTGAATTGGTTTGAGAAGAGCTACCAGCTGGGGCATCTCAAAACAAATCACTAATATCATACGGTTATCGCTATAGGATGTGTGTGTCATGTTGTGTGTGTGGGTGAATATCAATGAGCATATGTGTGTGCATTAAGTAATGAGTGCATGCGAGTAATCGCGGGTTATTGGTACGAGGACGTGCTCGTTAGCTATCATATATCCATTCCATCTTGGTTTTGATCCTTTCCTTGGTAGGATATCACGTTGTACTATCTTCTGGATGCTATATCCTGTTGCATCTCTGTCCTATGTAATTTCGAGGACGAAATTTCTTTAAGGGTTATGAATTGTAACGACTCAGAAATTTATAAATCAATTTTAGAAATTTAAATTTTCATTTCATGATTTTGGTTGATTTATAATCCCGAAATCTCAATTTTGTTGATGGTATGGTAGAACCTTGGAAGTTATAGAGGATTCAATTATGAGTCCAACACAACTTGAATCGTGTCAATTAGAGTTCGTACGAAGAAATGGTGTTCAAAATACTCGTAGCAGTTTCTGTGGCAAAAGTGCCCAAAACCGGTTCCCATACCACCCGCAACCGATTTCACATGCATTGCACCACAACCACAACCGTAACCAGTTTCCCCCCTCCCGCAACCGGTTCTCGCAAGGGTAACCACAAGGAAGGGTTACAGCAGTGACATCCGTAACTAGTTTCGACCTCATCCGTAATCGGTTACGAGTCTCTTGGGGAAAAATTCTGGGAAGTTTTAGTAAGGTCATTTTGATCATGTTTGGTGTATTCTATACACCCTAGTTGTGAGATCCGTATTTCATATTAGTATTATTTAATAATAATAAGTAAGGAATAAAATAAATTGTAGGAACCTTAATGAAAATTCTGGATATAAATTAAAATTATTAAGGCTTTAAAAGTTGAATAGGAAGTTGATTGAAAGTTTTTAATAAGCTGTAGGGTCTTAATATAAGAATTAGAAGTAAAAAGGAGAATGTGCAATTAAGATAGAAAAATGGGAATGGAATTCTGTGTTGTCGATTCAGAAGTGTAGCTATTGTGTTGCGTGTAAGGATGGAAGAAAGAACTTATCTGCATGAGTGTGTTATCATTAATCTTAATTTAAGGTGTCATTGAATAGGAGTGCTAGCATTCTGAGTGTTGAGCTTAGGAATTGTCGTATGAGAAAAAATCTGATAGAACTCTGTATATGAATATATATTCATAGCCTTAGAATCAAATTTAGAACTTGAAATCAATTGTGTAAGCAATAATTTGAGAAATTGAGATTAAGAGAGAGAGAGAGAGAGAGAGAAGTAAGCTCGGAAGAGAGGGAGAAAGAGTTGAAGATGTTGTTGAGTTACAGAACATTTGGGGAAGACGGTGAATAGTGCATAGGAGAACAGATTCAAGTTTGCGGCAAATCTTCCAAAAATTGTTTCAATCAATTCGGGTAAGTTTGTTCAAATCTAAAAATACAATTTTGTTCCAAATCATCTCTAGTTTCTATGTTCCAAATTTGGTAGAAATCAGAGTAGAATTGATAGCATAATTCGGAGAAAATCAGATTGAAGATGAAATCCAAAAGTTGCATAACCAAATCGATTTCTGGAAAATTATTCTGGTAACCAGTAACCCACCGTAAAGGCGTTACGGGTAACCCAATCAGAGTAGTTGATGAATAGTGTTATGCAAAGTTTATGATTTTGATTCGGATAAATGAGGTAACTATTTTCAAATCTAAGAATACCAAAGTGTTGTAAATCATTTGTAGTTCATCTGGTTAAATTTTGGTAAGAATCAGTGGGGATTTAATAAGGTAAATCAGAAGTTGATGAAACTCGAAAGTTATAGGAAACAAATTGCTCAGATGGGCTACCTTATTGGGGCAACCGGTAGCCGGGTTGTCGCGACCTAGAATTTCAAATGTAAATTTTAAATGAAACGTATTTTGTATAATCAATAAATAATCGATTTATTCTTGAAAAATAAGTTTTTAGAGTAATTGACGAAGGTTAAGGTTCCGATGGATGTTAATTTATCGAGTTGAAGTGGTTAGAGTCCCCGGTAGTGAGTTGGCGTTGCCTTGGGTTGTTCTGGCAATGTGCTAAGGGTCTTCTAGGCCTATTATGACCCCGAAGTATTTTCTGAACGTGAATATATTCTTTATTAATGTTGTAGAGAATTTCATTGCGAATCCAATGCAACTTGAATCGTCTCAATCGGAGGTCATACCAAGAAGTTATAGCCGAAATACCTCAGATGTCATGTCTGCAATTTTTGCAGAGGACCCAGCGTCGACCAATCCCCCATACCACTGCCGACCGGCCGTGCTTTTACAGAAGGTTCTATTTTATGGCA